>JAURVB010001652.1:0-56176 GCA_033002965.1 Piper betle | reverse complement strand
TTTGCCTAAACTGGTAAATGTTGTGCAACTGAAATTTTTTACAGGGATTCGGCGCCTTATTGTTGTGGAGGCTGGGAGCAAGAGAGTGGAAGGGATTATTTCATTGAGTGATGTATTCAGATTGTTGCTTGGCTAGCAGTTCTGGGCTGTTGTCAATTTTTTAGCCCCACTGCTTGTCATCCAAATTAGAGTCGAGTTAAAGGCCGGGCCAAATATTTAGTTCTGTACCTCTCATTGTATTAAATTTGCAATGTCACGGGTCTTATTATTTCTCTATTTTTTCAAGGAGAAAAAAATTCAGGATGAATGCATCGAGGGGGCTTTGTAAATGCGAGGATTTGCTACTTGGTCCATTGCCCATTAGTTATTTTCATTAACCCTTGTGGCTCATCTCCATTGCCATTAGAAGTTCTCCGGAAGTAGAAAATATGTAAAGAAGTCAAATGTTTGCAGGAATCGGAGACGATCACACCAGTGACAAGGGTAACGATAAAATGCTCTTTCCTCACTAGATCATTGGCAATTTAGTGGTCGGTGTTGGAGGTCATGGGGTGCACATTGTATTTCCAAGTCCTAGGATTATAAGGATGTTGATCAATGTATTTGTATTTTTGCTCTTATCAATTATTGCTGGAAAAATCTTAGTATTCGCTGCTTTTGCTGAGGCATGATGGGAGCAGCAAGCTTTTTTCGTTTGAACAGAAATCAAACAAGCAAGACAGAGCGTTGTCAATATTCTACTCCGACAGCTTCCTAGTTCCTACTCTTGCATGTGTGTTGGTGATGATCTATTCGGTTTGGCCGGATCATCCCCAGTTTTATATCCAATTCAAATATTTTTTTGATATATTATATATCTTAAAAGTCCGAATTCAAATTCGGTTTAAAATAAATAGGTCGGATTTAGATTAAACCCGATATCTGAACCGATCCCTGTACCAGCTTGAACATCCTATGTGGATCAAGTTAAACATCCAATGTATTAGTTCAATTTAATTTGCCCCAACATATATTAATATATTAATTCACTAAACCAAGTACTATAGCCTTAGATTGATTGCAATAATAGTCGCCTGATTGGTAGTTTAGTACGCTTCTGTGCAGGTTCTTCACTGGATAAGACGGTCAGCTAATTTGTGCGTCACTCCCATAGAAAACATAAATTATAAATTATAATTCTACGAAGCCTAGTTGTTGTCTAATTGAAGTCTAATTGGATTAAACATTGGTTCATCGGAATAATGCGGGATTAAATATTATGATTTGAAGTCTAATTGGATTAAACATTGGTTCACTCGGATTACCCGTTTCCGAATCATTAACAACTACTTTATGTTAACGATATTTCTTGATTGTAAAATTGAAAATTTGAATGATTTTTCTTAGTAATTATGAGAAATCATGATTGGTTTTCTATTGTATGTAATGGAGATAATTCGTATGTGAAAGTGTTAAGGGCGATTTTTAGTAATTTATTTAAGTGAGGCCAACATCATTTACTGGTGTGATATTTTGGATAAAAAATTTTGTGTGATATTATGTGATTATCAAGACATTGGTCAAATCCATTTCCTTGTGGGTTTCCATTTCAACAAGCTGAAATCACAGAAGTTGCAAAGAAATTTCTGCGAGTTTTATAGATAATGCTAATTATGGTGTTTATATAAACTACGCGACCCGCTAATTTTTTTAAAAAAATTCATTCTATAACCATTGATATGCTATAGATGAAATGGTCAAGTATTTCTGAGTTTATATATGTGAAGACTTGTTTTTAGCTATTTTTTTTGGTAGAAAAACTGAGGTGATGTTTTCCTTGTTGAAGGATTGAGAAACTGGAATTGTAAATAAAACCGGTAATGTGAATAGCCTAGACTAGACGGTGAAAATCAGTCTCTCATTGTTGGGTCCTATGGGCCCCCACCCAAGTTCCAAAATCATTATTGAGCCCTTTAAACCCCAAAAATAAATTACAATAGGCGAACCTTTCTTAATTCAAAAATTAACTTAAGAAATAAAGCTTTCACATTAACTTATATACAAGTTACTAACAACCTCTACAACCGATATAGAACAAACCCAACACTCATATACTCCCGCTTAAGAAATGCAATGATTACAGTAATTTAAGTGTCCAGGCATCTCCTCTTGAAGGTAAAAGTTTTTTTTCTCTATATTGTTGGAAAGCAATACATTTCTTAATCACACTGTCTGAAGCTTCTACTATCTGACATGTATACTCTTTGAAGATAATGCTTCAAGGTAGGATGGTTGTTTATGTAGGTCAAACTTATGCTTTTTATGAACACGTTGACCTGTTTGACTTTGTTGGTTTCTTGATGCAGATGTGATTATTGCATGTGTTGTCTTGGTTGGGCTCTTTGCGTTGCAACACTGTGGTACACACAAAGTTTCATTCTTGTTTGCACCTGTTTGTAATTATATGGCTCATGAGCATTGCTGCTATTGGGATGTACAACATTATCACTTGGAATTGCTCCCCAACCTATATCTATACATTTTTCAAGGCAAGTGGTAAAGATGGTTGGATATCTCTTGGCGGAATACTTCTGTCTATTACAGGTGTATATACGATTTGATTTTCTGAATTGTGGATGTAGAGCTGCTACTTAACAACACGATCTGTGTTTGATTATGTCAAATTGATATTCTTAGGTACTGAGGCAATGCTTGCCGACCTGGGTCAATTCTCGGCTGCGTTTATAAGGGTAAGATATATAAGTCAAGATTACTTATGATGTTTGTATGGTGGCCCTCTTGAAGGACCAATGGAGAGGGATGGATGCATCTCATGAGTGGTTGTGAATCACTTTTGGGCATAATGTATCCTCTGTATCTCTTCCATTAATGATAAGTTTTAGCTTTGGTTAATAGAAATTTCTCGAAGGTAGATTTGTTGGGATGAACCAAAAATAGCAAGCCTGGTGTCCCTATGTTTGATGGAATGTTTAATCTGTAGTATCTAGAAAAGATAAGAGGTTGTACGCTGTTTAGCTTGTAAATTTAGACACTTTACCACTTACACGAAAGCTCAAGATAGCAGGAAAGAAAACTGTCCGATAGTTTACGTCAATGCTCTTACATGGTAGCTAGTTTTAAGGCTTATCACAAAGACAAACGTGGGACAAAAATGTACAAACATCAAGCCAACAAAATAATATTCCTTTAGGGACACATTCTTTGGCTATGGTGCCTTGTAAATTTAGATGATTAAACTAGATAATCTAAAATCTCAAGCCTTTATGAAGAGGAGCCATTTAACATTTACCTTTAACATACCTTTGATTTTAATGGCTATAGTTGTGTATACTTGATGATGGCTCACATTTTATGGTTTCCTGGGTAGGCTCTGAAGAAGCAAGCTTAATCCTTACATTTGTAGGGTTCATTTATGAGCTTTTTCTTTGAATGTCTCGTGTTACTTTTTTGGAAGTTTGGTACAATATCTTCTTCTCCTTACACTCTCTACTGGGTTGGAGTCGGGTCAAAAGTTTTGATACAACATCTTTCATCTTACTATATTTTGGAATTTCTTCTGACACATTTTCTTGATTCTGACTGATTGTTTTTGCTTTGATTAGAGTTAACTCAGCATTGATGCCTGGTAATTCAGTGTTTGTATGCAATGGTGAAAATCTCATGACAAGGAGAAAAACAAGACGATAAAATTATTTATACATCGCACACTCATAAAGCACTAAATAGAATGTTGCTTCGTGTTTTGTTGGCAACACTCTGCATTTGTACTATTAGACCCTGTTACTAAAATCCTTTATAACATATAACTGTTCGTCGTATTAACAGCTAGCTTTTGCTGCAATGGTTTATCCATGTTTAGTTTTACAGTACATGGGACAGGCGGCTTTTCTCTCTAAGAACCTTTCTGCTATTCCTACATGCTTCTATGAGTCGATTCCTAGTAAGTTGTGAAGCTGTAGCGTTCAATATCCAATTGTATGTAAATTTTTCTTTTTCTTATTTCTCTGTTCCTTTTCCTAGGCCCTGTTTTCTGGCCAATGTTTGTAATTGCAACTTTGGCGGCCATTGTTGGCAGTCAAGCTGTGATCTCAGCTAAATTTTCAATAATCAAGCAGTGTCACGCTTTGGGTTGTTTCCCGCGTGTCAAAATTGTTCATACATCAAGGTGGATCCGTGGTCAGATCTATATCCCAGAGATTAATTGGATTCTTATGGTACTCTCTATGGCCGTGACAATTGTTGGGCCCTTTGGGCCACCACTCAAGTTCTGAAATTAATGTTGGACCTTTGACCCTCAAAATGGATTTTAAATAATTTAAAAAATTTGCAATAAGTATTACGAGCCTCTTTTAATATAAAAGTTAACTCAAGGAATAAGGTTTTCCCATTACTTAAGTCACCAATAATCTCTAACTTCTATGACTGATGCGGGATAAACCCAACAACTTTCCTTTACACATCAGGCGTGACCTGAAACCATCAATGTCACTCACATGAACCCCATACTCGTATAGAATAAACTCCTTTGCTAGCACCGAGGCCATGAACTACAATCAAAGCTCCGATACTACTTATTAGGCCCCTACTCAAGTCTCTAAAAAGGGCCCCACCTAAGCTTCAAAACTACTATTAGACCGTTCGGGCCCCAAAAAAAGAATAACAAAAAACTCTCAATAGGTGTCATGAGCCTTCTTAATCCAAAAATTAGCCTATATACAAATCACTAACAATTTCTACGACTGATGTGGGACAAACCCAATAACAATTAATTTTCGAGACACAATCCCAATAGGAAATGCTTATGGTGAGTGTTTTGCTTTGTCCCTGTTTAGTTTTTACTCACTATGATTTATCAGGCATTGCTTGTATGGCTGTGATGTTCGTGACGACATTCCTAATGGCATTGGTGATTGTCTTTGTATGGCATGAGCACTTGCTCTACGGCTTAGGGTTCCTCTTATTCTTTGGGCTGATTGAGTCCCTCTACTTGTCATCTGCAATCATGAAAGTTCTTCAGGGCAGGTTGGCCCCTCTTGTTCTTTCGGTTTATGGCCATCATGTATGTTTGGCACTATGGTATGGCCATCATGTATGTTTGGCACTAGGGGCACCAGATGCAAGAATCTACATGACTTGCAAAACAAGGTATCCATGAAATGGATTCTTACTATTGGTCCCAGCCTTGGCATAGTCCCAGGCCTCGGACTCATCTACACAGTTGGTCACCGGAGTTCTTGTTGAGAAAAATCCTTAAAATTAGAAATCAACCATAGCAAACACAAGGTCATGGGAAAATAAGATAAAACAAAACCAGATAAAACAAAACCACAGAAAGCAGATTTAACGTGGAAAACCCTCCTTGGAAAACCCTTTCAATCGAGAGTTAAAAACCACAAGAAACAATGAATAATTCACTAGTTAAACTAAAGATTACAGTCATCAAATATATATATATATATATATATATATATATATATAGAATATTACTCACACACACTATACTATTGAGTCTCAATACTCCAAATAAAAGAAATATTTTTCCCTTTTCGTTTATCTCTATATCTCTCTTTTGTCTTTTCTTCTATTTGTCTTGCCTTTTAGAATGAGATAAATGAAGTTCAATTTATAAAGAAGCTTTGAGACCCTTTAATCTTTATGAAAATACTAACAGTCACCTTCTATTAATATTCCGAGTAGCTTTGAGACCTTTCAATCTCCAGTGAAATAATTAACAGCCAACCTTTTGAGATTTCTTTAGTATTTCGAGTATGACAATAGGTGTATATATCATTAATACAATTATACATATTAACGGTTCCTTTCTCCCACTTTGCTGACGAATCTTCCAGCTGTTTTGCATCGGGTGCTTGTTTTTGTCTGCGTGAAGTCGGTAGGCCGGACAAGAGGTATTTAGTGGGCCGTGTTGGTCCACGATCCTAAAGAATGTATCGGTGCATCGTAAGATATGGGTACAAAGATTTGCGCAAAGACGACGATGATTTTGAGAACCAACTGGTCATGAGTATTGCGGAATTTATACAGATGGAGGCAGAGGAAAATCAATCGAGCAGCACGGAGGGATCTATCGATGGACGAATGGCAGTTGTGCGTTCTTCTGATAAATTTGGTTCTAGGTTAGTCATGATTGAAACTCAGGATGATGGATCTAGGGAAGACATGAGTATCAGAAGTAGCAAGTCTGCAACACTTCAAAGTCTCAAGTCACTCTACGAGCAAGAATCCCCAGAGGTCAGTCGTAGGAGGCGTGCACACTTTGAGCTACCGAACACACCACAAATGAACCCACAAGTACAAGAGAAGCTCGCCGAGCTAATCGAAGCAAAAGCATACCGGAGTTGCCTATGTCATGGGCCATTCCTACATAAAAGCTAGAAAAAACTCCTCGTTCATAAAGAAGTTAACGATTGATGTTGGGTATTCCTTTCTTCGGAAGAACTGCAGAGGTCCTTCGGTGGCCTTGAATATCCCACACATTAGTCTAATTGAGGTGGGATTGATCTATTCTGTATGATAGCTACTTTCTTCTTTCTCTGTTTTTTCTTTGTTGTTCCTATCGTAAATTATGGTCAGGAGCTGGCGAACGACTTCAATCTGGTAACCTTGTAATCATAGGGCTCAACTAACTTAGTCTACGATCAGGTAAGATGCGTTTTCTTGATGTTCTTCCGATCAATGAATGTTTGTGTATGTTTTATTTCACTGCACAATCCATTGTATGAGGAAGGCTTTGCCTTTTTGTAAATTTTTCTTAACAAACTTCTCTCGAAATAAAAAATATTTTTTGAGCTTGTAAGCACACTAATTACTAAAAAAAAATTGCAATCACTACAATTTTTTTCTATTGCCACATGTATTGGGGACTGCCGCTCCAAAATTCGATTTCAAAATGGTGCATGCTCGGGATGTAAACATGACGAGCCATGCAATAGAAAAGATGAAGAAGATGAGCTGAGCGTCGGGTGTCCGATCCCGCCCCGCGGCTATCGATGCATTTCAAGGCAGACGACTTTATTGTTATAACTAATGAGTGTGAGTTCTAGTTATCCATAACAATTATCTCACTAATTTGGTGCCGTTCTACACCACGCCCTTGCTAATTGTTCATGCTTAGGTTGAAGAATTATAGGAATGATTGAGTCCTTGCAGTACACTTATAATCGAAATAGTTTTATTAATTTCGATCGATTTTATTTTTTATTTTCTATATTAGTGAACCCGGTCATTTCTAAGGTAAGCGAATCTTAAGAAAATGATTTAGAATTCTTTCGGAGTGAAACCGTACAATATTAGAGAGATAGATCTTCCAAAGAGTAAAGTCTTGATGATAATGAATCGGATTTATATTACGAATAATAATATATGATCTAGTCAAGACCCTGGGACTCGATCTCATAATTATCGAATTGTTAGAATAAAAATGGACTTTTACGAACAAAACTATGCCATTGTAAGCGCATCTTATATTGAAATTTTTAGATTTTAAAGAGTGTTATAGCTTACAACGGAGAATTCAATTAGAAGATAATAATTAATTAATTTTATGATTAAAAGAGAAATCTAATAAAATTTAATGATTTTGATCATATTTGGATCGCGTACAGATTTACCGAAACCATGCAACGATGGTGCAGACGACGGCCGGCGGCGGCGTCGGAGACGACGACTCTCTCTCGAAGGCTAACCCGCGAGCCCTCCGGGGCAGCCGCCTTGCTCCTCTCTCCCTCCTCCTTCCCACGTCCACCCCAATTCCTCCCCTCACGGTGAGTGAAGACTATCTTCTTCTTCTTCTTTCTTCTTTGTTGATTTTGGCTTCAGATCATGTTTTTTGTGTGTCTTATGGACTGAATTTGGTCTGGGACCTGGGAAAACGTTGGCTCATCCAGGGGGCCGGTGGCGACGACCAAGGCCGCGGCGTTGGCTGAGTTCCTCGAGCGGAAATTGCGGGAGCCGGGCGGGCTCGACTCCATTAACCCCGGCCACCTTGGACGCGCTGTTGTTAATGTCAAGGAAACCCTTAGTGCTAGCAACAATGGTTTAACTATGAATGCATAGACGCTTGTTTGCTGTGAATGCGTGGATGCTTGTTATTATGGTAGATGCTTGTTTACTGTGAATGTGGGGATGCTTGTTATTATAATAGATGTTTGCTTACTGCGAATGTGTGGATGCATGTTATTATGAGGATGGTTTATGTAAATTGTTTGAAGGATTGATGGATAAGATAGAGTGGTGCTGTAGGGATGCGATGTGAATAGTAAGAAGAATGAGCTGGTTTAGTTACTTTGTCGAGGCCTCCTGAGCGGGAGGATGTGGCCGATGCGATTATACCGCAATGTCGATAAGGTCATTTTTCGAAGAAGGGATTAGGTTAATTATGTAGCAAGCGGGCTGGTGGAACTTTGGATCATCGATTGTATGAAGATTTTTCTTTTTGAACATGAATCTGCACAGATATTAGCGCTAATGCTATTAGTAATTGTCATGTATGCCTACGGTTTATGTAAATTTGATGATTGTGTAGGGAATAATGTTGGGTTTAGGTCATTTTAATAAAGCAATATGTGTGATGCTAAAACACTGTTTTATTTTGTTTGCTTATGAGCTAACTTGTTGAGAGAGCAAAAATTGAATTGAAACTAAGGGCGGATCAGAAATGAGGTTTGTATTGAATGCTTGTGTTTTGGCTATTAAGTGAGACTTGAAGTGAAAAAACAGAGAGAGGATTAGAAACGAGATCTTTTATTTTATGTCTCCAGGTTTATATTTAAAACTTGTGTTAATTAAGAAATGAAGTGCTACTAGTTGCAGAGATGAGAGTTTATTTTCCAGACCTTATGAATGTTTTTCTCCTTCTCTTTTAAGTGCAAAGTTTTTTATTTTGTGCCGATGCCATCACAGTATAAACAAACATTGTTGCCTTCTCTTTAGGTGGGGCTTCAATCTCAAGGACTATTCGGCATGTCACGTCTTTCGGTGATTCTTCTGAGGTTTATTTGTTTATTTTTTACCGGAAGGACACTACGAGTGTGTGTTCATCTTGATTGATGGTATACCCGCAGGAAATTGGCCAAAATGAAGAAGACAGCAAAGAGATATCAGAAGAAAGTATGAGGAATCACAAGAAGTGACAAAAGAAGAAGTGTGAAGAGGTAGGATTTTTTAGGTTTGTGAACCTTTTGAACATGTGGATTGTTAGTTTTTGACTGAATGCCTACATGCAGGAGATTGACCACCAAAGTTTAAAGAAAAAGAAAAAGATGAAAAATGAAATCAAGAAGAAAAAGAAAAGGAAGCAACATAAAAAGAAAAGAAAAGAGGTATGATTGCATGAAGCTCATAATTTCTGCTATACTAATATTCAGGTGAGACCATAATGCGTCACACTATGCATTTCTTCGGCTTGCCATACTGATTTACGACTTTGGAATGATTGCGTCTGATAAAAGCATACTGATTTAAATATTTGTAGTTACTCACAGCTGATATCTTAAATATTGTTGGGTTTGTCCCACATCGGTCGTAGAGGTTGTTGGCGACTTGTATATAGGCTAATGGGAAAGCCTTATTCCTTGAGCTAACTTTTGGATTAAGAGAGGCCCGTGACACCTATTGCGAGTTTCCTTTGGTTGCTTAAAGTCCTTTTGTGGGCCCAAAGGGTCCAACAGTAGTTTCGGAGCTTGGGTACGGGCCCATAATGGGCCTAACAAGTGGTATCAGAGCCAAGTTCGAGGCGGGTTTGTCTACACCGATTGTTGTTGTTGTTCCTTTATAGGTTCCACTTGATGATTTTTGTTGTTGTTGTTCCTTTATAGGTTCCACTTGATGATTTGAAGAGGAGTTTGTCAGGTGAATGTCGTCTGATTTAAGGGTGGGTTCCACTTAATGATTTGAAGAGGAGTTTGTTAGGTGATGATTTGAAGAGGAGTTTGTCAGGTGGGTGTCGTCTGATTTAAGGGGAGTGTGTCAGATGATGGTTTCGGGCCACGCCCGATGTGTGAAGGGGAGTTGTTGGGTTTGTCCCACATCGGTCGTAGAGGTTGTTGGCGACTTGTATATAGGCTAATGGGAAAGCCTCCCGATGTGTGAAGGGGAGTTATTGGGTTTGTCCCACATCGGTCGTAGAGGTTGTTGGCGACTTGTATATAGGCTAATGGGAAAGCCTTATTCCTTGAGCTAGCTTTTGGATTAAGAGAGGCCTGTGACACCTATTGCGAGTTTCTTTTGGTTGCTTAAAGTCCCTTTGTGGGCCCAAAGGGTCCAACAGTGGTTTCGGAGCTTGGGTACGGGCCCATAATGGGCCTAACAAATATTACTTTAAATGTTTTTTTAACTATTAATTACAGATGAGTTTTCTCCATCTAGTTTGCATCCTTGAGTGTTCAGAAATTTACAGCCAAATTTAATTTGCCTCGTTGTATTTTTTCAATTTATTTGATCTGAAATACTGTTATGGTTAGATTAGATCCAGTGACACTATCAAGTATCTGCGTATGCTGTTACTTGCCAAAGTGCATTACCTGATATGAAGAGTCATAACATTGGTGTTTCGAAGCGCTAGTCTTCAATTTATTTATTTGCCTGGCTGCCCGACAGTCAAACAACCCAAATGCATTACCTGTGTACATTATTTGCTGTTAAGGAATGTACTAAGCTTTCCGATTTCAAAATGCAGAAAACATTGTAGTACAGGTGCAGACTCATAGAAGAGGAAAAATGGTGGAAGAAAAATTATATTAAGGTGTTCATTAAGTGGATGGAGTGGGGAGATCGATGATGATCTTCGAAGTGAGAAAATCATTTGTCAGGTTTCACAATGTTTTATCTTATATATTTGACCTATGGACGGATTCGGTTTCAAATTCTCTCCCTTTCATCAGTGCTTTCCTCGCCTCATCTGTTATAATAATTTTGCCGGGTAAAACTCCGAAAAATTTCTTGGAAAAAAGAAACGAAAATGATGTAATGATATATATATATATTTTTTAGTTTTTTAAGCAGCGAACATATGGTCAGAATGGCAAAGCACGGATGAGGAAGAAAGAGGCAAAGAGAGCTTACAACCGAACACGAGCAGTTACTACACACAGGTAGTTTTTTGAGAGGGGGGTCAAGGTATATAGAGATACATTGATAATGTACAAATTCTGGACGACGACTGCTGCCTGGCTCTACTCGCTAGAACCAGCTGGCCGTTGGTGAAGCAAGGACTCCAGTGAATTACTATCTGTCACTGGAGGACTGCATGTGAAATTCTGGCAAACATAAGCCACTGCTACTTTGTCATTCGATTTGTTCTTAGCAATCGAGGCTATCATAGGATTGTAACTCTCCCAAAACTCCATATCTTCCATGTCATTTGGATCTATCTGTATTACCTACAAATATCATAGATCGTCCAAGAATTCAAGATTGTTACAGTGCCTTGAGAAATAGAAGATCATGGTCTCTTTAGTTGAAAGTCTGCTACAAACCTTTGAATTCAAATTCAGATTCTGCATTTCAGCTCAAACTAGAGTTATGTGTTTAGAAAGGTAAAGAGCAGTAATGAAGCTTACGGTTTTATTGGGGTCGTATGAAGCATGAGATGCAACAACCATGTCTTCGAATTCGGAAGAAGACTTATCCCCAGTCAACACAACTTGTTTCCTTGAAGGAACAGACAACATATCTGCTGCACAGCACATTAATGGTATAGCCAGAGCTTGATCTTTCAACCTCGGCTCAAAAACAGCCTGGAAAATGTCATGACAACGGTCAGATTTCGTTTAGCTTACTAGTACACAAAATTTTACAACGGAACACTTCTCCGATCGCGTCCTTCCATCACTTAGCAACAGCTTTTGGCAAAAAGCATAGCTGTAGAATCCAAGCAAGATCAGTAGTCAAAAATTAGGAAGAGATGCTTACCAGAAGGTGCTCTGCCGTCTGCCTATAGTGATGGGATCTGCTGTCCTCTGTCAAGGATGATAACCTTAGGAGATTGATTGCAGCCACCGAGTTTCCAGATGGTTCAGCTGCGTCATTGTCCTCTTTGACCCTGAATAGGACTGATGGATCTTCTTCTGTGGTATTGAAATAACCGCCTCCATTCTCATCAAGAAACAACTTATCCTGAGAAGGCACAAACCTTAAACACCAAACCAATGAAGATCCCCAGCAAAAGCAATTGAAAAACTATGACTTGCCTGGGACTCTTGCAACTTGATAGCCCATGATAACCAACTTGTTTTACCCCCATATTTGAACAGATCAAGCAATCCCGATATCAAAAAAGCATAGTCGTCCAAAAACCCCGGTGCATTTGAAGGACCATTCCTAAAGCTATGATTCAACTTACATGTTTGTTCATCATAGAGGTTTCTCCGGATGAAAGAAGCAGCCTTCTCGCCAGCTTGTAAATATTCACTAGCCTATAAAGCGCAAACATATCAAAAATTGAAATGTAAAGTTTTACCAAATGTGCCATAAAAAGTGAAGATCCACAAAACATATGCAAAACAAAAGCTCACTCTGCGGCTAACTACGGGAAAATAAAACTTTTTGTCTTTGGGTTCTGTCTTCAGAATTTGTGAGGCTCTTGCAAAAGCTGATATTACAAGTCCGTTCCATGAAACAATTACCTGAACAGAAAATGTACAATTTAAATGAAGTTAGCACAACCAACTCCTAGCTCTTGGGATTTCCACGATTGACAATCCAACCAATAAGTAAAATTCATACAAGATCAGATTTAAAGGTGCAATAACACTGAATCCCAAGCATGAGCTAATACTTCGACGGATTTATGTGTATAAGCCAGATTTGACAACCATCAACTGTTTATTCAGGAATCCAGCCTATAACATGTTTCGAACTTTTTTCAGTCTTGAGCCTACTTTACATCATAAAAATCTAAAAAGTGATTCACCATGTATCAACCAAAGTTGTTGTCGCATTCTATTAAAATATTGAAAACTTGCAAAGTAAATATCCACCAGATATTCACGTTCATATTGTTCAACCACATCCTGATGTTACCTTATCATCTAAATGGGGCGCGGTCGCTTGCACCTTACTTCAAAAAGCTTTTGGCGGCATAAAGCAATTATATCCGAGTATTGACTAATAGGGACGTGCCATTTTGATGCCATTGTAGGTACATCATATTTCTCTATCAGCACATTTTGGCCCTCAAATTCCTTGTGGGGATCACTCATTGATGAAAGATCTGTATTCCCGGAAAGTTTGATATGGTAATGTTCTTTAAACATGTTAGCAGTCTCTCCAAGGCTTCCTTCTACCTGTCGAGTATATGTTAAAAAATAAGAAATAAAACATAAACTAATCAGAAGTTTCACATATAACAAAATAAGAACATTATAAAAAATGAGTATACCTCATTACTTTTCCAAACGTAAAATGCCCCTTCTTTTTCTTTGATGCACCATGAGATTCTGCGCTGTCAGCATCCTCTGCCGAATAGATCTCACCTTGTGCTCCGGTCAAATCTCTTATTATATAATCAAGAACATCTCGAGTAATGGACGAATAGAAGAGATCTTGTGTTCGCAAGAAAGTGTCCAAGTAAACATTAGCTATCTGTCCCTGATCATACAACATCTTTTCAAAGTGCGGAACTGCAAAACAGATTTACTCGTCAATAAATATTGAAAAAATGGGCAGAAATTTGAAAGAAAAGCATGCATTATAGAAAATACACAAATGCCCACCTCCATTGATGGCAATCAAAGAAGGTAATGCTCAATAACTACTTACCATGCCAACATTCATCCACGCTGTATCTGTGAAATCCACCTCCTAAATGATCATGAATCCCTCCCCTAGCCATGCATTGTAGAGTAAAGCAAACCATTTTCATTATGTCCTTTGCTTCATTCCCTTTGTCTTTCTCCTCTAGCTTCTTGGACTGGTAAAGTAGAACCTGTATCTCAACAGGTCGGGGAAACTTAGGTGCTGAACCAAATCCACCATATTTCTGGTCATAGCTTCCTGCAAGCTGTATATATCACCAAATTCAAAGGTCAGTGAGATAGCTAAACTTTGTACCCTACTTAAACAATATTTTAACCCATCAGTCAATGATTCTAAAGCTCATGCCTGCTGCACACATGTTTGAAGTGATATTTCAGGGATTCCATCCTTCAATTTCTTAGAACCAGCTTTTGCAGAAAGAGCTTCTGATAGCTGATCAATGACAAAAGCACCACTCTTTTCTAGTGTCTCCCTTTTGGTGTCCCACGTTTGCTTTACCTTCCTGCAAATGGAAGAGAACAATGAGCTACAAATCAAATTATTATTTCAAAAAAGCATAATGAACTTGTATTTAGACTGCACCTCAGCACTGTTTTAAAACCTGGTTGCCCATAGTTGTCATCAGGTGGAAAATATGTTCCACCCATCAATGGTTTAAGATCAGGAGAAAGAAAGACACTAAGTGGCCACCCACCACCTCCATACAAAGCCTGTACATACGTCATATATACCTACCCACAACAGTAGTGATTTATCATTTATAGCACCCGAAAGGTAAATACACAATTTAAAATTAACAACAATCCATTGGGAAGATTATTTTCTACGACAACAACCACCTTCTTCATAACACAAAAGTAAAGCTCAGTAAACAACTAATGTGGGCTTTAACAGTTTTTTCATTCAGCCAACAAGGTACAAGGCAACGCTTCAACATCAAGAAAGGTGGAAGCCCCACTATGACAGGTTTCCACCATTTATCCTTACAACCAAAGCAAAATTTTCTAAGCCCCTGAAACATACCACTTTGGAACAACAGAATACATCATGTCACCTACCCGATCAACATCTGGCCGCTCCTCTCGGTCCACCTGTTAGAAAGAGTAAGAAAAAGAAAGTTTAGCAGTCAAAGAAAATTTAAAAAATGTGAGTAGTTACATACGTAGAAATATGACGACTTCAAAGGGAAAATGAAGAAAAGAGGAGAAAAATTCTTACCTTGATACTAACAAACCAATCGTTCAACATTTTAGCAATAACTTCATTCTCAAATGATTCCGCTTCCATCACATGGCACCTGGAAATTAATAATGCAAATAGGTGCAATTGAGCACGTCAGTCAGAAGCGTCTACTTAAACAAAGACAGCAGCTCAGTTTAAGAGAGAAACAGGAGAAAGACTATACCAATGGCAAGTACTGTATCCGACTGCAAACGAACAACAAAATCATGAGATTCAGATGAAAAAACAAACATACTAAAACAGAACCAAAACCAAACAGCTAACATACTCGATAAGAAGATTGGAACATTTCTCTGCCGCGCGTTCTGGAAAGCTTCCTCCCCCACGGATACCAGTCAACCTTAGCCAAAAAAAGAAAAAAAACACACCGATGTTATGCAAACAAGCTTCTCAAAACAATCCGCTCAATTCAAATCAAATAAACAATCCCCAAATGAAATCACACCGCTGAATTTCAACAAACAACACACCAATTCAACTCAAGCAAACAACCCTCAAAAAAAAAGAGGCACATACACACAGACAGAGCTACATTCCAGCAAACTAAATACCGATCTTCCTAATACAGCTCAAGCAAACAATACCCAAATAAAATTAATGACTAATCCGCTCATGTCAGCTCAAGAAAACTATCCTTAAACAAAAAGGCACGGCTCAATTCAAACATCATACTCTTTGATCAGCTTAGTTCTCCCCAAACAAACAAATTCTCCAACGAAGATTTTCAAATAACTACTCACCAATCACCTCAATTCAACTAAAACAAACAACCACTTCGTGCAATTAAAAGAATGACATTCAAAAACTACTCTCCAAACCCCACAAATCAACCACAAATTGAACAAACGACTCTCCAATCCGCTCACAATCCAACACAAAAATGACAATCCCCAAACGAAACAAACCAGTCCCCCCAATCAACTCGATTCAATCCACGCAACCAACCAACTCAAAGAACGAGCTGGGAAGAGTGTGTCCAAGACTACCGGATTGTGAGCGTGTTGGAGGAGGTAAGGGCTGTGCTCGGAGGCGAGTCGGTTGGCGCGCTCGGAGGAGCGCGAGCCGGAGGCCTCCGCCATGGCCGGCGCCGGGGAAACTCGGAGGCGGCGGTGCGAGGCGGCGGTGCGCCGGCGGAGTGAGTCGCCGGAGTCGGTCGGAAGGCGGCGGGGCGGAAACGGCGGGGAGAAACGGCGGAGCGCGTGGACGACGCGCATGTCGGACCAATTTTGACATGAGACTTACAACTTACACGGGGCTTGGCCGTTGGATAGTGGACCGGGTCGGGTTTGATTGTTTCGGGTACAAATCAGATCGGGCATAGAAATGGGTTAGGGATTTGCCGGGCACTTACACGATTAAAAGGGATTAACTTAATTATTACAGTTTAATTTTTAAAAACTTATAATTAAAAAAAATTAAGTCAATCATACAAGTGTTATAGTGTTTGTTGTACCACTTGCTAAAGTAAATCCATGTATAATAGAAATGATAGTTGGCAAATCAGATTTAAGTAAAAGAAATTATTATTTTAATTAGGGAAAAGTAATCTAAGGCCCGGGTAGGAATTCCTACTCCCAAATTAATCTCGGCCATCTAATTATAAAGATGGCCCAAATCAATCGCATTTCAAAAAAAATTGTCTCATAGTATTGTAAGCAGCCAATGTACGACTGAATTCGACTGCCGTTGGACCTTGGCAAGTCTATCTGCATGGCCGAATTTGGCCGTGCAGCTAGATCAGACCGCTCGAATGTGTGTGGCCATTGACTAGCCGTGGATCGACTGTTGGTGACCGTGAAGGGTTGTTGTTTTTTTTAAGTGTGATTTAATTTGGGTCATCCTTAACGACCCAAATTGATTGCGCATAGGAAGTGGAGATCAAACTATCATAACCCTCTTAATTATTATATTAGAATTTTTTACCAAAAATTTAAAGGGTAATTTGTAATATTACCAAGTGGTGAGGCTGTAGGAGAATAAAAAAGAAGTATAAAAAAGTGAATTTTTTATTATAATAGCAAAACTATCATTAAGTTGGTTTTATAATAAAATAAAATTAAAATAACCCAGTCCAAAAATATAAAATATTAACAAAAATTAAAAGAAAAAAAATTACTTGAAGGTGGCCGGTGATCAAGGGTTGGCAGTCGGCTATCCCTTGGCTGGCCAGGCTAGGGCTGTAACACCCTCTTTCGGTTCACTCGTGAACCAGACTGAAAATGATTCCGACAATTGAATTGTTCGCTAATCTACTTGACCCGAATCTAACCTCGGTGTCTCAAGGTGGTGAGGCAAGCATTTAATGTATAGATGAAATGCTTAGGATCTAACATGATTTTAAATGCATGCTATGATATGCCAATCATTTTTAAAATAACACAATTCATTAAAAGTTCAAAAAATGACAATTTTTAAAATAAGACTCACAAAATTTCCCCTAAAAGTATAATAGGGACCACCTTATCAACAACAAATAATATATATATATATATATATATATATATATATTATATTGTAAAACTTGTTATAATATGAACTGGTCGGTTCGACCATTATTTTCATTTGAGTTAAGTTTTAATTACGAGACGACCATTCGTTTTTCTCAATTGGCCATTCATTTTTCTCGAATTGGCCATTCGTTTTTCTTATTGACCACTTATTTTCTTCCCTTGACATCTATATATTCCACACTTCTGACACTGTCACCATTCGAGCCACCACCATTTTTCTCACCCAATTTCCTTCTTCTTTTTCTTCCTTTTCTTTTCCCCTATGATCCTCACTTAAGTCGATCATAACCTCGTCGCATGATTGACAATTAGGTATAGAGTAGGAGCTCACCGCCTAGGTGCTAAGACATGCTCGGAGCTTCTACCAAGTGCGTTTAGGACGTACCTCTGATTTATTGTTCTATTCTATCGTGATTTAATTTTTACAGATTGTAAGACGAGTTGAGTGGTGTTTTATTGGATCCCACTTAGCTTAGGTATTTAGTCGAATAGTTTTTTGGATTAATAACCCTTGAGGATGAGATCCCTCGAGTATGTTTTCGAAAACAAGATCTACCACAAGTTGCCGGCGGGCCTGTTATATAAATCTCTATCAAGACATATATATATATATATATATATATATATATATATATATATATATATATATATATAGTTTTTGCATGTTTTCATAACAGTACTACGCGAGCGGGCATGTGCCAGTCGAAGCCGCCAATAACCATGTTACACAAGTGGCATGTGCCAGTTAGGCGCCAACAACCATACTACGCAAGCGGCATGTGCCAATCATAAGCCAGAAATACTGACAACCATGTTATGCGAGCTGCATGTGCCAGTCGAAACGCATCGACAACCATGCTACTCAAGTGGCATGTGCCACTCGTAAGTTGGGAATACCGACAACCATGCTACGCAAGTGGCATGTACCAGTCATAAGCCAGAAATACTGACAACCATGTACCGCTAGCGGCATATGCCAGTTGAAGCTGTTGACAACTATGCTACGCTAGTGGCATGTGCCAATCGAAGTCGGAAATATTGACAACCATGCTACGCGAGTGGGTATGGAAGTAAGAAAAATGGCTTAGAATATAACAGTAGTCCCAAGGAGCCAAAAAGTGAAATGAGAAAATGTCGAGAGAGACATCAACAATAGCAGATCAATTCAGTTTAATAAATGCCCTCCAGAGATTTAACTATGTTTTCTTTCATATGAGAGTTTGCACTCATAGCTAGTTTGATATTAGTTATATTTTTGGACCAGTAACACTTGTTATTGACGTGTTTTAATAATATATGTAGGTGATGATCATGAGTATAATGAGCCAACTTGGACGGTGGAGCAGTGATGTCTCTTGCATACATACATGTCAGATGATAGAATGTTAATATTTTATTTATGTTGTCATTATATTAAGAATGATGTGATGTAATGCAAGGTATGATAATATAATAGTGATATTATGATTTGAAGCAAATATTAATGTGCAAGTTGAATGATAAAAGTGAAATGTGAATAGAATGGTAAAAGGGAAATTTTGTTCGTTCCATTTTTGGAATTTTTATTGACTATATCGTACTTATTTTGTTTTGTAAACTAGTTGTCATGTCATCCATGTAGTAGCATGTTAAGTTTATTTTTATATATTCATCCATGCATAGAGATAGACATCTTCCATCTCGAGATGCCGAGAGTAGATCCGCAGGGTTGGGTTCGGGTTAGCCAACCTAACGAGGACCAGTGACATTATGGTTTGGTCCTTGCAACATTTTCATTCTAATCATTTTGATCTTCTGAGCTGAACTTGGACTTTATTGTTCAACCTGTTCAGTTCTATTCATAGTTTTTAATCACATGTCAAACATTTCATCAAGTTCACTTGTCATTTCCTACAATAAAAATGTCATAACATTCAATTCACACCATTTACAGCTATTCATCACTCAACAATATCCATTCCATTCGGCAGGAGCATGTGTGCATAGTACATCGTTGCTCCTCCATAGTCTCGACATCACTGAATCGTCCAGATTCTCACCTAATATATAGAACAAAAATGTCAGTACGAGTGTTACTAGTTCAGAAATAACTAATAAATAAATTGGCACAGGAGAGCTGACTTTCCTTTTTAAATAAAAACATTCGTATACTTCTTCATAGAATCTCTCATAAGGGGCTAATTAGGAATCGTTGGCCTCAGCTCGACAAGATCCCATTTTATCTCATCTCATGCCTTGACAAACTTTAAAACTAGAAAAATCAATTTATTTTCCTTAAGCCCATTATCTCCTCCGTATCACTCTTGGCCCTGAGTACAAAGGCCGAATACTCTCAGGCAGGCACCTTCAATACCCTTTGAGACGACAAGTCTAAACATGAGTTGCATTGCAGTACCCATAATCCTTCACACTTCTCCGAGTTTGAGGAACTCAAAGGTGGAGTTATCAGGAAGCCCTTAGGAATGGAATGGCCTGCTCACCAATCTAGAGCCCGCTTTGACTAGCACACACCTGTTCACGTAGCGCGGTTGTCAACTTTCCCTTGTCTCACATTTCATCGGAAAATTCGAGAAAACTACATGTACATAGGTCTGAGTAGGGATTATAATATAGTAGGGTTGAAGGCATGGTGATCTAAATCTAAGTTTTTGAAAACAAACTCGAGGGATTTCATCCTCAAGGGTTATTAATCCAAAAATTAGTACAACTAAATAGCCTGTGTGGAGTGGGATACAATAAATCCATGACTCGACACGTATGCTTACCTGTTAAAAATAAATCACTATAGAGTAGAGGAGTCAAACTAAAAGCGAGTCTCAAACGGACCTCGTATAAGCTCTAATCGTGTCCACGTGCCTAAGCGGCGGGCTCCTACTCCATACCTACACATCAAAACTAAAAGCTAACGCCCGCTATGATGCATTCACACATCCTATATCACACTCACATCAAGGCACTCATCACATCAAGTCACACAAATCAATCCATATCAAGATGTTCTAGGCTACATTGCATTTAATTATTAAGTCATACTTAATTTACCTAATAAGTGCAATAACATTCATGCAACACAATTCGAATCATACAAACTCATTTTGTTTATAATGAAAATAATTTACTAGGTCAATTAATCAAATCCTAGCATGTTGCACTAATAATTATCAATTTTAAGTAATTTGGCGACGACTAGAGTTTGTCGTGCGATTCAAGATTCAAATTCAGCACTTGGCGGTGTTCGAAGTTCGATCAGGTTTGGCTTGGACAAATTTGGAGAAAATCATCCGATTTTTTTGTGTTTTTCAATCAATTTCAGGCAATTTTTTGGAAACATTTTCGGCGAGCCGATTAGGGTTATGGGTCGACCCCGGCTCGGTAAGCTCGACCCAACTATAGTGGTGGTGAGGGCGGCAGCAGCGGCGTTGGATGCCGACGGTAGTGGCGAGTCGGCTTGGGTCAGTCGGCTTGTCCAATCAGCCCTCGGCTGGCCTCAGCGGCAGCCCTCAGTGTGGGGGGAAAGGGTCTAAGGTTGAAGAGGAAGGCCTCGGTGGCACGAAGGTGGCGTAGTGGTGTGGCCTGTAGCGAAATAGCATCGGTGATTGTAGGCGCAATCGCATGGCGTCTGGGCGTCCTGGAGGCTAGAAGGCAGTCAGGAAGGTGGAGGGGTGGCTCGTCAAAGCTCTGGCGGAGGTGGTGGCGTCAATCAGCGGCAATACGACGACTGGAGGAAGCATCAGCAGTGAGGACTGGGGTGGCGATCGGGATGAGGAAGGAAGACATCGTGAGGGAGGGTTTCGGTGGTAATTTTATGAATAAAAGTTGACTCGACTCCGACTCAAGTTAAAAATAATAAATAGCTCCTAATAAATTTAAAAAAATCCAAAAAATATTAAAAATCTCATAAAATATAATACACTCCATAACATCAAAATGAAATGTTCTATAACAACAACTCACCCAAATCGGTGTATAACACATCCTAATACAGTTTTAGGCCTAAAAATAATTGTACAATCAAATACATAAAAAATAACTGCATACTGTCGTATACTCTGATAACTCATTTTTCATCATTTTTCTTACCTTATCATCAAATACTTGGGTACACTTGACCCTCATCTCTCATAATGCACGACTGGCCTTGACTCAGCACGTGGGTCATGAAACTGACTCGATCTGAACCGATGGTTGAACCGACTGGTTTGATAATGTAAAACTTTAAGTTGAGTAACGGGTTGCCGCTCGTAGGCCAAGGATGGCCGAATTTGGCTACCCTGGCCTTGGGCGGCCATATCATGCTAATGGGTGGTCGAATCTAGCTTCCCCAAGACCGATGGAGGTTGCTTGGCCACAACGGGATCCAGGCCACCTTCCGCCTAGGGACAGCCAAGTCTGGCTACCCTAAGATTAGGGGCGATCGGATTTGGCCAACCCTCGGTAATTTTTTTTAATATTATGGGTTGAATTTTTTTATGTTATAGGAGAGTAAATTATTGTTCCATGTTGATACTTCTTTTTTTTCATCTTATTTACCGATTTACAGACTCTTATGAATTAAATGGAACAAAAGTAACAAAACTTGTTCACCGTGTAAGAAAAAGTGTGAAACTTTCAGTTAATTTAACCAAACCAATTGTAAATGCAAATGATAGTGGTACAAAGCTCCATGGTAACTTATTTACCGATTTAACTAAATATTATTTAATTATTTCATATATAACAATAAAAAAAATTATCTCAATATTAATCTTGAAGTTTTTACTTCTTAATGTATCAATTTGTTAAATTAACTTAATTTAAATTATTTATTTACTTATTTCTAACTTCTAGTACTAGATCCAGGATGGTTAGAATGATTTACATGTTTGGAGTCTTAATTTTTAACTATTGGGTTTGTGGTATATAAAATGGTTAAAATTTAATTATATATTAATCATTTGATCAACAATAAAATAGTTAAAACTTGTGTATAACAAAACACGATATAATTAATTTATAACTTTATTTAAATAAGAAATAATATGATATCATAACGAAATTATTTAGGGCCCTAGAGAACACTTGACCGGTCACATGTGGTCACCTGGCTATAACTTGCAACGGAGAAAGAGTTTATTTATTGCAAAATATCTTGTGATGGAGTTATTAAATCATTTATAAGTTTTGCATTGAAATGTTTGTACATGAGATTAAATTAAGATACCCTAGCTTGTTATGCGGCTAATCCTTTTGGTAGGTACAAATGCTAAATTTTGTTTAGTCAAATCAAGAATCAAGCACGAAATACTAACTTAAATAATTTTGGTCCGAAAAATAAAAATAAAAAATTTATTTTGTGGGTCGTCAATGATCAAACGCACCTCACCCAAATCCTAATTTTAGTGATGATAAATTTTATTTAAGAAAGTTAATTTTAATGTTACTCCATTAATTGAATACAAAGTTCCTAACTTTATTTAATAGAGTTTGTTTTATTTAACTCTCTTAAATATGAATCAAAATTGTTTGGTTGGTAAATTATCTATAAAAATAGACATTTTTTTTGCCATCTAAAATATAGATATGAGTAATTTATCTGCCCAATATAAACTAGGAATTTATATATTATTACTTTTTTATAGTTATTTATAACTAGTGGTCAATATTTTAAGATGATAAGGAGGGTTAAAAAATATCTTGACTGGAATTGTAAAACCCGATCTAAAGTTTAATATATATATATATATATATATATGTTAGAGATAAGAAGGTATGAGAATAGTTCCTTGAGATAATTATGCGTATAACTTGGATTTGAATAGGGGAAGATCTTTTAGGGATGAGATTTTTTGTAGATTGAGAGATTTTTTGTTTGTAATGTTTATCTGATATCACCCTCAATTATTAAAAGAGGATCGTAGGAAGAAGTTTGGATGTCAGCTAGGCCATGGTCGGCGACGTTCCTCTCCCCACATGCGTCTTTTCCTCTTAATCGGTACTTTCTTCATTTCCTTCTTCTTCCTCCATATTTTCTTTATTTATTTTCTTCCTTGTTTGTTTCTTCATCATGTTGCATATCACCTTGTTGGTTGTTTCTGCTCTTGTGCTTTTTGAATTTTAATTATCTTTTGATACTTAAGTTTAACACGTCTACCTATTACATGTTAATTCTCAAGATGGGCACTCGTATAATTTTGGAGTTATCAATTAATTTCACTTGCATTTATTAATAATGCCAAAATAATGTAAAAATATTCAGATAAACTTCTAGTCTGAAGTTGACATTACAAGTATAGCACTCATAAAAATTATTAAAAAGTTCAGTATGCTCTAGGCACTGATAAATATTATAAAGTGTTTCTTTTTCAAGTCTCATGTTATTTTCTTTTGAAAAATATTTTATAAACCACTTTTCCAACAAAGGAAAAAATACGTCATAATTTTTTTGGGAGTTTATATTATATAATAACTAATTTTTTCCGAAGCATGTTGCAAGCTAACTAAAAATGGTATATATCGATATGTACATGCTTATAATTTAATAAATGAAGGATAAAATTTTCCCATCGGGAAAAGAAATTTACTCAACCCTAAAAGGGGTGGTAGACGGTTGCTGGAATGTCCCTCCTCCTCCCTCTTCTTGTTCTTCATCGGAGGAGGAGGGACATTCCAGCAATATCTACCACCCCTTTTAGGGTTGAGTAAAAATTTCTTTTCCCGATGGGAAAATTTTATCCTTCATTTATTAAATTATAAGCATGTACATATCGATATATGCCATTTTTTTAGTTAGCGCAGCATATGCTTCGGAAAAAATTAGTTATTATATAATATAAACTCCAAAAAAATTATGACGTATTTTTTCCTTCGTTGGAAAAGTGGTTTATAAAATATTTTTCAAAAGAAAATAACATGGACTTGAAAAAAGAAACACTTTATAATATTTATCAATGCTTCAGAGCATACTGAACTTTAATAATTTTATGAATGCATACTTGTAATGTCAACTTCAGACAAGAGTTTATCTGAATATTTTTACATTATTTTGGCATTATTAATAAATGCAAGTGAAATTAATTGATAACTCAAAATTATACGAGTGCCCATCTTAATTAACATGTAATAGGTAGACGTGTTAGAGCAAATATGCAAAGATTTATGGGTAGAGGCAAACTTTCTTTAAATGACCAGTCATTATGAGTTAAGAGATCCTTGCCCAACACTTAGACATGGCATAATCCACCCCGTGTGGAAAGAAAAGCTTTCCTAGTCATTTTAGGTTAAGATGCCTGTGTCCCTACAATTCAATAAGACTGATAAAAATAAGTAAGTCCTTAATATTTTACAATACTCCTTAACGAGCAATTACTTTTATTTGAAACTCTAAAATTAAGCTGACAATGCTAACATGATTTTACAAAAATTAAACTGGCACTGTTAACATTATTTTGCAGTATTTTTAATCGGAATCACATTTTTATAGTGAAAGAATAAAAGAATACATATTGCTTTAGGCTTACATTGTTAGCTAAATATTGTAAATGCCATTTTTTTCGTTCGACAAGACATTCTCATTGTATACAAACATTATTTATAAGTTTTGACGGAAAAAAATTGATTTTCGATATAAAATAAACAACGTTTTTTCCCAACCATAATATAAACAAATGTTGATGCTTATATTAGCAGAATGCATTGGCACCGGTACAGTCGCAACGTGGAAATAATAAGCTTTGAAGAATGCTTTGTAAAAATAAAAATAAAAATAATATAATTTTCAAGAAAAACTGTGGGAATAACAAGTTCAAAGCAGTTATCATGTCGGTGTATTCGCGTTTTTTTTAAAAAAATTAAAATCTGAGCAGCGCGGTTCAGGTAAAAAGTACATTTGTGATACGAGCTTCTCCATGTTAGAAGGACCTAACAAGATTTATTATTCCAATTTAAATATCAGGCGCAGGAAGAAGGATGATTGTCCACAACTACACAATGCTCCACAAAGTTCGAAATTTGGGTTTTTAGCGGCCCTCATGTCCCCTGTAAACTCCCATCTTGTCTTATATATTTAACTTCTATTCTTGAAGGAAATTATCACCAAATGTTTGTAATTAGAACCATAGGTACCTTGTTTTTATCCACATTAACAATCACAGTACTTAAATAAACCAGAAAGGAGCTACTGACAAAATAGAAAGTTTTTCTTTCTCTGGTTTTTCTTCTCCCGAGTTTCAAAATGAAAAGGATACCAGATGGGTTTCTGCCTTCCATGTTCCTTTTTTTAATGAAGTTAAAGCGAGTTTCTACTCCTGTTACTGCATAAAAGTTTTGATGGTTAATTTGGATTATTACCATTCATGATCACGACGTAACAATCTAAAAACTACATCAATTTACAAGATGAATAAGCATTTCTCAAGTCCTTAAGCTAACATTGACATGATCTCCCTCTAGAAAATAGCATAGGTTAGAGCTAAACCTTTCTACCAAAACTCTTGTTATGTGAGCTTGATCATTGGAGACATGAAGTTAGCTCGTATTGGGTATACCAACCTGGATTGTTCAGACAGCCATGGATAGGATTCTTCTTATTCATGATAGATGATGGGTTAACGGATAATAATGATCATAAATGTCAGGTTGCTGAAATTATTCTCAATTACCTCTACCTCGCCAACCTTTCTCTTGAGCTGCTGAGAAACAGACAAGTTCAGACTCCTAAATGCTCCCACTTAAACATAAAAACATGCCTAGGAACAACCTCAGTTTGAGTAATCAATAACCAGGAGTGTCGAAAAAACAAGTTCACTTAAACCCTCTCCAAGCAACTGTCTATTCAATTGTAATAAAGATGAAACATTTTAACCAATCCTAAGACCAGCCAAGGAAACAAAGAATCCAATCTTCCTAAAATACCGACCGAGCCTTGGCACCTGATTCTTCCCCTCATCTGCTCCTAAGCTCAAAACACTTTCTCCCATTTCTTCTCGCTATTATCCAAAGTCTCTTCCATGATTCTATCTTCCCATTTAGGAATCTCCTTCATCATGTAATAAATAATATACTCGGCATCCAACTCCAGAAAACATTTCTCATATGTCATAATCAATATTACGACCTTTGAGAATTGAAAAGAGATGATGAGCATGCTCCAAACTCAAATAAACACGAGCAATGCAGGCAAAATTTGCTCACAGCCTAAAAGAAAAAGCACAAATCATTAACTGTTTTCATCCACACAAACTGATAATTTAATTATGAGTACTGTGCATAATACATAGATTATCTAAGATGATTACCTGTCCAAAAATGCGTATCATATACGTCATCTATAATTTATTAACACAAAATCCAATCATACAAATAAACAATATTGACCTTCACACTAGCGCTACAACACATCTCCACAAATTACCATCCATCACAACACAGACGAAAGAGAAAAAAAAGTTAAGAACTTTAGCTCCGACAGCGGGTGATGGCGCTGCATCCGCGGCGGTAGGGGTTGGCCTGAGCACCGGGCCGGCAGTTGTAGTAGGAGGCTCCCCGGCGCGAGCAGGGGACGCTGTTCCTGCGCAGCGCCTGGTAGCTGATGTAGTTGGTGGTGGCCAGGATGCGGCGGCTGACCTCCGACTCCATCTCGAACTCGTTGCCGGCGAGGCACTCGGCGATGGAGCCGACACAGGCGGATCTGGTGGGGATCCAGCCGAGGCGGTGGTCGCCGGCGAGCGTAGGGGCGGAGAAGGAGAGTAGGAAGGCGAGGAGGAGGGCGGCGGAGACGAGTAGAGGGGAGGTGGGAGCTGCGGCGGCCATGGCTGGTTGGAGGGAGTGATAATAGCTACCAAAGTTTTGAACTCTTTGAAGAAGAAGACGAAGGTTGTAACGTTTATAACGTGGAGGTGATACCCCTCCTTCCCTCAAAATTTACGACGATGCCATTTGGAGGTAATGCTCTATTATTGTACCTTTGTTGTGACTTGGCATTGGAAAAGTTTTCCATTTTTTATCGTCGTTCTAAGGAATCGAAGATATGATTTCCCTGTAGTTGATGCTCAAATCCTAATCGACTTTAGAGGAATAAATAATTTTATAGATTTTTTATTTTTTCCTTTATTTTTCTTGTTTGTCTTATGAAAAAAATATGCGCAATAGGCAGGTGAAGTATTTATGGATCTAATTGGTTTGAAATTTGTTAAAGGCATCATATAATTAAATTTAAGAATTTATATGGCTGCAAGGTTGTTGAAATCAAATTTTAGTAATGAGTGCTTTGTTAGTATTGTAATCAATCATGTAAAGTTGTTGAGTGTCAAACATAATTTGAATAACATTCAAACTTCGAAGATTCGTAATCACTTGTTTCGATACCTAACGTTTGATTGACAGAAGCTGATGCTAGGATGCCCAAGGTTGAAAAGAAAACCCAGAAGCGTGGCACAAAAGTAATTAAAGAAGAAAGTATGGGCGTCAAAATATGGAACGTGTCGGCTGCCTCATCAGATTACCTTTTGCAACCATCAACTAACCCCGTTTCTTTTCTTAACGGCGTGAACCGAGTAGTAGTTTTTAAGCCACTCTCGTGATGACGTCATGCACATGCAAAGCGCCAACTACTCCCCCATAATAAAACGATATACCTTAAACCAACAAAAATCTCGTAAAAAATAAAACGTACAATAATGATATTTTTATCAGACAGCATATGTATAATCAAAATAGTCTTCTCAATTATCAGCTTATTGACCTCTGCTCATGTAAAGAAAAATAAAAATAAAAATGATGTCTTTTATTAATGCAAAGAAACTAAGGATGTTCTTTTTTAAATGCGAAATCGAGGACACTAACACCGGTTGGAAACGGGAAGAGTGAAAACACCGAATAAAGCTTTGTTGTGTGCAGGCAAGTCGGTGGTGCTGCCGCGTTGAGAGTAGGGAAAGAGAGAGGCTAATCTTTTGTCAAGACCAGCTGTCTTGTGCTTTTGATCCCTCTCCAACGTAGCATGCGCTGTCAAGTGTCAACTAGCCCTCACCGACTATTTTTTTCCATTCAATTCGATCACCTGACCTCTACTCCAACACATTTATTTAGCTTTGTTGTGAGGCCGTTGAAGCATTATATATAAATATAAATTTTGGGTGCTCTGTACATACTTTTTTCAAGATGTAACAGATGTGTCTGATCATTACTAGTATATATATATATGTAAGAGATCAACATTCAGAATGCTTGACATGCTTTGGAGCTTTTTGGCTCATATTTTCAGAGTGTTTTTCCTTGTAAGTATAAATTTCCCCGGCGATTCATGACTTCGTAGTTCCTACAAAACATCAAATTAAAAGATCAACACGCCTCCCACGCATCATTATTCAATTGGCATTCTTCTTCTGGAAGGTAGCATAAATTACAGTCGTTGAACATTCCTGATAGAAACATATAATATGCTCTCCCTCCGAGCGAGCTTATCGATTGTGTTGACACAACCTGAGAGTCTTCAAAAGTGGTGTTGCTATACTACCCGAGATGTCCGGCAAGATTATTCCGTGTTGCATTTTGTCTATTGTAAACTGGGAATCATGCATTACAAAGTTATATATAAGATCTTTATATCCAAGTTCTTTTGGCGAAATTCAAATAAAGAAAAATTGAAATGTCATGTTGCTGGAAAAATTACAAGAACACTACTAATCTACTGGGCATCCTTAATTTGAAGAATATAATCAACAGATGGAAAGTTCACGTAAACAAGACTTCCATTGAGTCCCATCTTTTCATTGCTGAGATAATTAGTCAATTAGGGCGGGCTCGTAAGTTCAGTTTTACAAAATAGAGTAGATGCACAGATACCGGCCATTCGATGTTTCTCCACTGCAAGTCTTCCTAATTCCCTGAGCATTCGGCTAAATCATTGTTCCAACTTACTAAGCAAGGCTTCCATAGGAGGGAGCTCTTTAACAATCTCTTGCCAATCTGGCATTCCCTGCATAAGTTTATAGATCGTCACAGAAATAAGCAGAAACTTTAGATTTATGCTGTGTTTCAAGAATTGGATATTGATGCGCATTCAGCAACTCAGTATACATAAGCTCTAACATCACTGAACTCCATTTGTTTATATTAGCTAAAGAAGCTTATGAAGAAAAACATCACCACCCAATTGTCATGGATCACATCCATTATTATGTGTGGTTAATGATTATCAAAAAAATTAAATGTTTCTATTCTTACTTTTCTTGATTGCCGAACACGGCCATCAAGCCGTAATATAATATAGACATCTTCACCAGGAGTGACACCTTCAGACTCTTGTTGTTCCCGAATCCATCTGTTATAGTTAAAACCAAAAATATCCAATGAAAATGTAGCTATTAGGATTAAAAGGCTTTCACAGTTAATAGATCACCACTTCAAAGCTATAGGCGAAACAAACTTCCTATTCGTTAATTACCATCTATAAACAAGAATAAATACCCTGAATTACATCAGCAGCTCCACTATAAAAAATCCTTCACCTTAAAATGCATCTATTAATATATATATTTCAAATTGCACGAAAGCTAGCACAAAATTTGAAGGAAGCATAGCAATCCATCGAATTCAATACTAGTAATTTACCAATCCTGCACCAAAAGAGTAAATCTACTCATGCAGGCAATTCTGTTTCAGATGAAGATGTTTTTCTCATTAAACCATTCTACCTAATCCTTTACAACCAAACTCATACTTTGTAGAAAGTTGGAAGTGTCACCTAACATTTTACCAACCTTGAATGGGCATAGACTGTAGATTATTAAAGAAACAACTAACCTTTCCCACTCACTAGGTGACACAACTTCAGCCTTGAACCGCACCTCTGCTTGCAGCCGTGATTTAGCAGCGATCGACTGAGTCCGCTTCTCAAACTCCTCCTACTAAGCCATGCAACATTGTCAAAAAAAGCAATTGTAGCCTTTCTATAAGGAAGAACAGAATATTTCATGAAATCAGCATAAGTAGAATCATGGCCATGAAGCCAATGAACTTTGCAAAATTGTTGTCGACCATAGTGACAATAAAAAATTTCTACAGTAATCTAAGGTATAAAGGGAGGCAATATCTGCATAATCAACCCAAATTAGTATGTGAAAACAATGCGACACACAAAATCATGCACATAAAAGACTGAAAAGACAATTGTCTTACAAATTGTTGAAGCACGGGCAAACATATCATACTCCAAACACGAGTAATCTTTGAGTCTTACCCCAATAGAGGGAAGAGAAAGAGCTGTTTTTTCTGGCAGACCAAAGCCTTTTCTTTTCACGGTCTCCTTCCTTTCACTATCAAAAATTATAGGAACCAATAGAACACCTCGTTTTAGAAGTTCTGTCCGGAATCTTTCAGCCTTTTTAATTGCAGCAGATACAGAATCCTTTTTCCCAGCCAGTATAACCTGAAAAACGGAACAGCACTTTGAACTTGTGAGTCACAATAGCGATATGAAGATGCTAATAAAATCAGCTGATCTTTTAAATTATGAAAGTACAAATAATGTAGCAAACATTATAGTTAACAGCAAAAGGATGAGAATCAAATGTAAAGATTGAGAAGCAAAATCTGTACTAACTGGCCGACAAGTATTTCGAAGCTGCACAAGCTCAACGATTCGATTTGTTGACAGGCGCAATGGCAACCTTTGATAGAGTTTCATCTCGTGATATTTGTGCAAGTTGTTCCTCTTCCTTCTTGTTATCCCATAAAAACAGTGCCACAAGGACTACAATGCCTGTAAGATGCTGACTGGAAAGCCATGTCAATTTAGATAATATCTTTGTCATGATAGTAGAGTGAACCACTATATGCCTATGGCTAAAAACATTCAAATTAACATTTAGTTTAATAAATCACAAGAAGGATGATCTATAATTCTAACATATTATTTGCCCTTTATCCCTCTCTATTAAGGTAGGCATATAGTCCATCCAACATTGGAGTCCAACACATGATTTCAGCGAGAGAACCATCTCATCAAACTTAAAGAGTAGCTATGCAATCTTCACTGCCAAGTAGTTATCATTGAAGTTCAATATTAGATTGGGTTAATTGTCATTTTCCAACTTCGCTAATGAAAACCCACTGGAAAAAAACCGTCTAGCACATATTCACTAAAATATAGATAATCAAATTAATAACACTATTATTGACGACATTCACTAATTTTTTATTGAAACTCGAGCTTGGTGAGACAATATAATTAAAAGAGCAGAAAAATCTTTTTCAAACAAGAGAATATGTTTGTTCCATTACCTCCAATGTTTATAGCTGCATTGCTAGCTGTCTCCCAAATATCAGGTGCTCCTTCACCACCTTGAATTGCACGAATTAATCTTGGTACAGTGAAGAAGGTTGAAATTCCCGCTGCTGCAGAAAAGGCTACATAAAAGAACCTTCTAACTCCACGAAATGGTGCTTGCACTTCACTTATAAGCTTTAGATCCCTCCTAAAACCGTAACCAATATCTTCCCCACCCAACATTGCCTAGGAAAGCATTTTAGCTTAATCAGAATAAACACTAAGAATCAAGTGCAAAAGTGTTCGATGCGGCAATTCCTAGGCATGAGATCTTAATAACTATACCTAGAACATGAGATAATGTGAACATGCTTACTTCAATACTTCAAATTGAGAAAGCGTGGATGAAAAAGAGATGTTTAGTTTAACATATATTAACAAACTAGTCATCTCATAGCATTCTGCAGGGACAATGCGAAGTTAATTGATAAGGCATAAAAAAGTTGAAATTTGATACATTAAAAGGATAGTGCGGCATAGGGCATCACCTCTTCCTGCAGTTCCTTGAACTCTGGAGATGCCCTGAAAGACGCTAAATCTGGATCATTTAGTATGGTGCTAAACTTTAGATCATATTCACGCAGAGCAGTGCGTAAAGATTCAGCAGCCCTTGTCGCTTCACCTCTGCTCAAAAGATCGCAAAACAACCTTACAAAGTGCCCATAACTCGCTATGCCACATTTACATGATTCATCATAAGCAACAAACGGTCAAGTTTTTAATAACAAATAAATGGGAAGTAATCAATCACATGATTCACCAGTTTTTAGAACAAACCAAATATACAGGAAAATTATAACCTGTATGCATGGCAGCAGGCTTTATTATACAGTGCAGCTTGTGCTTCCACTGGATTTGGATTTAAGGTAAGCGCAGTATCAAACTGAGTAAGAGCATCCTTCACCTGCAATACAAACATGTATCAGTAACAACCACTTCTATAAGAATCCAATGAAAGATACTATTTAATCACAATAAGGCCAATGCAACCTATGGTAATTAGGTCAAAGATGTCATCTTTCCCAACTTGCTTCACAAAATAAATCGACTTACAGATTTTTGATACCAGTAAATTATACCAAACTCGAGAATATGTTTAACGAATATGCACTATTTGCCGATATATATATATATATATATATCCTTCCAATGAGTACTATTTTGGATTACCCGGCCCTTGGAGAATAGGGACAGGCCGAGGTTGACGCAAGCCTCGGCGGAGTCGACATTCGTTTCCGACGGTGGAGAATCCGACGACAGAGACGACGAGAAGGACACCACAAAGGAGCGACGAAACATGTGCTTCGCCGGCGGCCATGTCTGAATCCGACAGCAGTTCACCAGATGCTGCTGGGAAGCGATGGCAGCCATGGCCATCGTCGGCGACGGCGATGACGACGACGGTGTCGGCTGTGGTGGAGAGCAAGAGGCGGCTATCCTCTTCTTGTCGTCGTCATTATCCTGTTCTCTAGGAAACACAACTCAAAAACGCTGTGGTCCCACCAAAAACGATGCCAACCACATATACCATATGGACGCCATGGAAGCTTGTTCGGAGCTCGATGGCCACCACCGCCGCCGCCGCCAAGTTTGCTTCTTCTACCGCCGTAGTGATCCCCGGCATCAATAGCTCCCACCTTTACTTTACCAAGAGGAAGACGAAGGGTGTGCTTCCTCCATTAAAAGCAGCCCCATCGGAGGGAGTCGCCAACGAGCCGGGCACCTCGGACTCGTCTTCGCGGGCCCAGCTCGAGCTCTTGGAGCAACTCACCTCCACCACCCCCGCCGGCGGGTACGAGAGCGACGGCAGCTCCGGTACGAAGACTATCCGAGAGCAGCTATCGGAGATGTTCGGCGACATGGAAGGGGAATTCGCCATTCCCCTTGGGAAGAGGCTGAGGGCGAGCATGAAGAGCTTGACTGTTTCGCAGAGAAGGAACATCAAGCGGCAAGCTTACTTGGACGAAGTTTCGCAGAGGAACGACTCCACCTTCTTTGCCACCGTAGGGGCGTTTGTAATTCTTCCTCCACTGGTCATACTCGCCATTGCAGTAGGAACAGGGTATGTGCAACTTCTTCCATAGATGTAAAAGACGGTGGGTACTATTTCTTTGCGATTGGAGCGAAACTGATCATGAGATGAATCGACGTGTTATAACCCATGACAGCAAAAAAACTTTTGTAAGCTTCGACCATGGCTGCTTTTGATCTTCCTTGATGTGTGTATTGTATCTAATATAGGATGAAGTTGATGCATGCTTGTGTAGAACACAACGAAAGGTGAAGCATTGATTCATGCAATGTATGTTTCAAAGCAAAAAAGCTGATATAATGTTGTTGAACAATGCTTTTTTTTCTAGTTTGGATATATATAATAAAGACTTCTTATTTTAAGACTTTTTTTGTCTGAATAACCTGGAGAAATCCACTCACAGAAATCAATGAATAAAATTTGCAAGTGAAATTGACTGTTAGATACTTTGATATTGGCTTGTTTGACACAGTTCCAACTGTCTCGTAAGAAATGTCGAATAGTGAGAGTCCTCGCAATGTAATATTTTGATCCCCAGGCAACATTTGATTACTACCATGATGCAAAAAAAGGTGTCTTTTACTTTGAAGAACAATAAACAGTACGGTCATCCAGTCGATCAATCTGAGGATGCGTACTTCCGGCTGGACGAAATGGATACACTTTGCTTCGAACAAAAAATATATATATTTGGATCCAGTTAATTGGTGTAAATTGCCAAATTGCTGTTGTTCCTCTGCGTTTAAAAAGGAAGAAGAAATTTTCAGTGTGGGGAATTAATTTATGTGGTTCTCTGGGCACGATACCCAACACAAGGAGGATTTTGTGCGTTAATTCGTAACGAACGGATCTGATTTAGATAGTTATTATATGCATGGATTCAAAATGGTTATTACGTTGTTACCGAGCACCCAAATCCTGAGACATTTCGGTTCTCAGGACTGCTGATTCCCGTCTTCCCCGTGTGATATCCTCATATCAATAGTGGAGCTTCAAAAAATTAGTGGAACTATAAATTAGGTTCAATTTGAGGTTGTTAAAGTATATTCACAAATTACAGGCGAAATAATATTTCACATTTTATGTGACTGTTATAGCCATTAATGCTTTTAGAGGTATTTTTGCTGTGAATTAAGATTAACAACACTAGCCCATGACATACAACACCCTTCTTCCTTCACTCAAACCCTTCTCCTCTATCTCCCTCCTTCAATGTTGTTTTGCCATTCTCAGCCTAACCCTCGTGATTTGGCCAAGTACAAATCAATAATTTTAAATTTACTTTCAAAAAATACAAAAAAACTTCATTTTTAGATATCTTTATTATAAATATACTAGGAGCATGCCTGTCGCGTTACGCGGGCAATTAAGGCAATTAAATATATTGATATTAGAAACTATATTTATTCTTATTCAAATTTAAAAAATATATAAATAAAAATAAAAAATATGGATTATTGTTGGATAGTTATATTTGAATTGCATGGTGTGGTTAATTTTATTTGGTTTTTTAAATTTAATAATATTGATTTTAGCAACTCAATGGTTTACTACATAAATAGATATACCAATATATATATATATATATATATATATGTAACACCCCGAATCCGGTTCACGCTCGTGAACCAAACCGGCATGTTACAAGCCCCGGTTAGGTCGGCTAACCCGAACCTAACTCATGCGGATCTAATCTCGGCGTCTTAAGATGAAGATACGATCCGTCATGAATGAATGCATGCACAAAATCCTAATATGGTACTACATGAATGACATGCAAATTAAATTTCACACCATCACAATTACGAGCAAAATCGATGAAAATTTTGAAGTAAAACTGACAGAGTCTCCCCTAAAAGTGCAATTATGGGCCCACCCTGTCAAAATAATATATATACAAATATATCGGCATGCATTAACAATCACACAGAATCTCATTTATAACGTATTCATTTTAAAGCTTGGGTCTCAACCCACTACGCTTCCGCTGCTCAACTCTGATCATATTTTGCATTTTGTTATCGTGTCTTAGCATTTCATTCACATCATATCATCATGCTCAAACATTTAATCATGTCATTCACAATATAATAACATAATAATACAATATTAAACATTCATAAATCTAACATGTGTGTGTGCACAAGACCTCATTGCTCCTCCATCCAAGCTGGCTCCTCCAACTCGTGATTATTACTTACATATAGTATAAAAACACGTCAGTAACAAGTATTACTGGTCCGGAAAATAAAATAACTATAACAAGCTGGCTATGAGAGCAACTCTCATATGAAAGAAAACATCATATACTCCACGTGAACACTCTGAAGGGCACTACTGAGGAGCCACTAGGCTGCAGACCCGGTAGCATCCCGAACTTACTGATCTGCTGCTGAGTACTGTGCCGCTCTCGACACTTCTTTTTCAGTAGTTCTCGTGAAACTTTATCCTAAGCCCTCTCCTTACCTCCATATTTCTCTTGGCCTTGAGCACGAAGGCCGAGTACTCTCAGGTAGTCGCCTTTAGTACCCTTTGAACCACAAGTCCGGACATGCGCTGTACTAAACAGTACCCGTAAACCTCCACGTTCTCGGGGTGTGAGGAACTCAAACGCGGAGTTGTCAGGATCCCTCGGGAATGGAACAGTCCGCTGGCACTAATCCAGAGCCCGCTTTGACTGTCACGCCATCCTCTGCATAGTACGTGCAGTCGATTTCTCCATCTCTCGTCTCACAGAAACGCGAAAACTATATATAGATATATATATATATATACTATATATATATATAGGCTTGGGTAGGGAGTTATATAATAGGCCCGAAGGCAACTTTTGGTGGATCTTGTTTTCGAAATCAACCTCGAGGGATCTCATCCTCGATGGGTTATTAATCCGAAAAATGTTCGGTTAAATGGCCCAAGTTAAGTGGGATCTGATAAAATGCCACTTAACCCGTCCCGAAAATAATAAAATAAACATACAATAGAAGAGCGTAAAACAGAGACGAGTCCTAAACGGACCTGGTAGAAGCTCCAAAGCGTGTCATCGCGCCTAGGCGGCGAGCTCCTACTTTGTACCTACACATCAAAACTAAATGCTAACGCCCGCTAACTAAATGATGCATCAAACTCAATAAACATCACACAATACGAATTGGGTGGCGTAGACGTCCGAATTTGTTTGTCCGTCCGATGTCCGAGGTATGTCCGACCGAATTTGACCGACCGAATTCGACCGAATTAAAACAAACCAAACATGGACATTTTTTTGTCCGACCGAATGACCGACCGAGTGTCCGATATTTAATAATAAACTTGTATGATCCATCTTCGAAAAAATATATCACATTATAAACATAATGTAAAACCAGTGATCTGAGTCAGGGTTGTATGCTTATGAACCGATCGGTTCAATCGTCGGTTCAAGTCGAGTATGTTTTAGAATATGTGTACTGAGTCGACGCTGGTCAGGTGTACGAGCCATGAGGGTCATACGTACCCAAGTTTATGATGATAACATAAAAAATACAACAGAAAAGAATGAGTTATCAGAATATATGAGAGTATGCCAATTATTTTTTTATTTTATATATAATTGATCGTGGAATTAGTTTAGGCTATTTACCGCGTTAGGACGCGTTACGGGGAATTTCGGTGGGTTGTTAGTTATAGAATGTCATTATGATGTTGTAGTGTTTATTTTATTTTATGGAATTTTTTCTGATTTTATGGATTTTTTTAGGATTTATTTCGAGTTAGTTATTATTATTGACTCGAGACATTGACGAGTCAAGTCTTATTTACGATATTGCCATCAATCAAACCCCCGACCCATTTTCTCTTCCCCGTCCAAACCGCGCCGCCCCCTTGTCGTGGTCGCCGCCGCCGCCGCCGCGTCGCCCTGCCGCCGATCGTCGCCGCCAGGCCCCGCCACGGCTTGCTCGTGATGCCCTGAGCCGCCCGCCGTCGCCTGGCCTCCACGACGCCGGAATCGCCGCAAGTCGTCGATTCCGCCGCCGCCGCACGCATCACCCTGTCGCCGATCGTCGCCGCCAGGCCCGGCCGCGGCATTGCCGTGATGCCCCGAGCGCCCCCGCCGTCGCCCAGCCTCCACGACGCCGGAATCGCCGCTCGTCGTCGATTCCGCCGCCGATACCCTCTTCTTGCGTCGTCGATTCTGCCGCCGGCGACCGTCGCCGCGGCCGTCTTGCTTTGACATTGCCAACCCTCCTACGGCGGCAGGCGGCGGCGACGGAGGCAGCGGCGGTGGAGAGAGTTTTGGATTGTCCGCGGACACTGTTTGGGCTCGACAGACAATTCGATGTCCGAAGTCGGTTCGGACAAATTTTGTCCGACGAAATTTCGGACGGACGTGGACAATAATTCGTCTGATGTCCGTCCGACTGATGCCCACCCCTAAATACGAATAACATCCATCAATAGTCAAGTAATCATAAATATGAAAGTAATTCTAACTCATCCTATTCATACCAATTTTATTGTGCTTTTCTAAGTTACATCGTGGTCACTTATCATGTTCCGACTCGATCTACCTCATTAGATCACTTACTCTTCATTCACACTTAATCTCATCATGCAACTCATCGTTTCATCCATAATTAAACATTAATCACATCAATAAACCAACCCTAGCATGTTGTGCTAACAATCATCAAGTTTAAATTATAAATTCGGAGGTAATTATACCTCACGTCATCGGCAATCGGCGACGGCTAGGGTTCTGTCGCGCGTCTCAGAGCTCGAATTCGGCGCTCATCGGCGTCCGACATTCGATCGGGATCGACTGGATGAACTCCTCGGAAGATCCGGCGAATTCCAGCGAATCCGATTTACTGGCGGGTTCTCGCGGTTTTCCGGTGGCTTTGGTGGTTTTCCGGCAACCTTCCGGCGGTTTTCCGGCGACAATTGCCGGCGGCGTCTACTAGCTGGATAGGGGGTCATATAAGGTACCATTGGAACCGGCTCGGCGAGCCCGACACATCCACGACGTCGACATGGTCAGCCGAGGCGGTGGCTCGCCAGAAAATGGCTAAAATAGAGGCTGCGGTGATGGTGGCTAGATCCGGCCGGCCACGGCGGCGACGGCCTCCGCTCCGGTCAGGAAGGGTCACTGGGTGGTCGAAGGTGCTGAGGCGACCACCTGATCGTGGTGGCGATGGTCGCCGGGTGCGGAATCGGCGACACGACCGAAATATAGCCGCGGCGCTAGGCGAGGCGATTCCGGCGTCACGGCGGCCTGGCAGCGGCCGGGGATGGTCGGGGCGGCACGACAACGTAGTGGCGGAGCTAGGGGGCTACGGTCGGCGGCCGGGCAGGCGTCCACGGCAAGCGGCGGCGACGCGCACAGTGGCGGCGCGTCGAGGTAAGGGTCGGGGAAGAAAAGAAGGGCGCGGGGGCGTGTGGCAGCAAAGTCGTAAATATTACTTGACTCGTCTCCGACTCGAGTCAAAATAATATGTAAGTCGTAAAAAATTCCAAAAAAATTTGGGAAAAATCACATAAAATTAAACAACACAAAAAAAAATCATAATGATATGCTCTAGAACTATCAACCCACCCAAAATGCCCGTAATGCGTCCTAACGCAATAAATGACCTAAAACTAATTGTACGATCCATTATATATCATAATAAAAAAATAAACTGCATACTCTCATATATTCTGATAACTCATTCTTTCCTGCTGTGTTCATGACGTTATCATCATATACTTGGGTACACATGACCCTCATGGCTCATACACGAGACCGGCGTCGGCTCAGTACACGTGTTCTGAAACTGACTCGACTCGAAAATAACGGTCAAACCGACCGGTTCTGAATATAAAACCCTATCTCGAATCGTGGGTTTTACAATATATATATATAAACACACACACATACACACATTCATATGAAGAATAATAAATAAATAAATAAAATGAAAATTATCATATTCATGAGTTTCTAGTATATAACAATTTATCAAGTAGTTAATTACATATCTTATGTTTGTGATGATATGTGCCAAAGTTTATATTTTAGTTACCTGAAATAAAATAAACTTGTAAGATAATTTTGTTCATTCATGTGTATGTTTTTAAATATAACCATAATTCTAATTTAAGGTAAAGATATAAGTAGTAAAAAAAGATAGATGAATAGTGGGATAGCTTACATGTCTTCAAATATTTCTTTGTAGACAATTTGTGGTTTCATGAGCTCCATTTGGTTTTTTATCTTGAACGATAATCTTTAAACCTTGAAGAATTATTACTCTTGAGATTAACACACAACTAACCATGTGAGAATACTTGCGGTTTTAAATAAACCCCAATTTGTTGCCGTGATTGTTCTTGATTTTTGTTTATAGTCATTGTAAAACATAATGTTAATAAAAATTGCATCATCTTTAAAGTGAAAGGCTTAGTTTTCTCAATAGAAGATGTTATAATTCTAAGTGTGAAATGCTTTTCTCCAATATTGATGCCGGTCATACTTTTGGATTCTATTGTCCATTTTCCCAAATGTGTGATCATCATTCGCATACTATCGCATAAACCTATAAATTGGTTTAAATTTCATAGTAGCATCACCGGAATATTAATTTTTAATTGTAGTTCATTGTTTCGTAATCCTCCGAATTTCAAAGTGTTTAAATTCTCTGTGGGATATAATATATCTTGGTAAAAAATGTAACTTTCAATTTTAAATATTGAATTAGAACTATAGTAGATCACTTCATCACCTTTAATAATGTGCAATATATATTTGTTGATATCATGTGTTGTATTTTTTTGTTGTTGAAAGTATAGTTCTTTTGTAAGATAAGATAAGTAATATCATGTAGATGTGAATTAATATTCAAGTATATTTCCTTGACCATATCTTGTAAATCATTCAAGGTATGTAGAAGAATAAAATTTTCAGGTATTCTGGTCGAGATATTGTCATTTGATCCACTATTTGTTCTGTTACTTATTTCTAATATCCATTTGTTGAATGCTCCCAATTCACATCTTGTAGACAATCCATCATTTTGTATTATAGCCTTATATTGTTTGTGAGATAGAAGACTTTGAAATGTTGCCATAGATAAGAGCTCTTAATACAAGAGTTTATTATTTCTGATCTACTACCTTCATTTATTATAGGTATTATTTCCCAAAAATCACCGCCTAGTAACATTGTTATTCCTTCAAAAAACAAGTTTGTGCTATTTTCATTTTGCAGGCACAAGATGTCCCTTAATGTCTCATCCAAAGCTTCAAAACAATGTTTGTTTGTTATAACAACTTCGTCCCATATAATGAGTGATGTTTTTTGTAGTAAAGTAGCAATTTTGCTCCCCTATTTAATGTTTCATGTAGATTGATTTGTGATATCCAATGGTAAACAAAATATGGAGTTAGCTGTTCTACCACCTGGTAGAAGTCTGGCTGCAATTTCAGATATTGCAACAATCAATGAAAATTTTCATTCACTTCTCACTTTTGTTAATATTGCTCGCCATAGATATGCTCTTCATGTGCCTTTATATCCATTTACCAATATTAATTCACCATTTGTTCAAGTATATAGAATTTAATACGTAATCATAAACAATTTTTTTGTTCCTCATTCAATCCATTTTCTAAGTGTTCATATTTTATTTTTGAAACTTGACAGTAATTTAACTCCTCCATTATCAATCTATTATCCAATTAAATATTTATATATTTTTTTGACAAAGTCAATCTCGGAAAATCATCTAAATTTTTATCATTTTGTCAAAGGATGTCATCTATCTTGATGAGTGCTATATCTTTCAAGTGTAGTTTTGTTAGCTTCAACTGAGGAAATTTTAATCTTTTCCGCTCATTGTACAAAATATCATTTATAAGAATGTACCATGTATCTGTCCATAATTTCGTCGGATCTGAAACTTCATAGAAAATTAGCATTGATGCAAAAAGATTACGCAATTGATATCCAATAGCCCAAAGTAAAAATTTAACAATACTATCAAAACATTCTTTGCTATCACGGAGAAGTCCCCTTGCATGTCATGCATCTTTATAAGTTTTGTGTACATAACCATTAGTAGTTCTTATATCTTCAAAAAATTTGCATCCTTTTACAAAATTAAGTAATAATATCAAATAACGTATTTCTCCACTTAATGGATCTTTAAAGCATAATCTTCCAATCGTTATACTTTTTTTCCTTTCTTCCACTTTTTTTATTATCCTTCCAAACCCATTTTGACGGGAAATTGACATAAGTGAGCTCATTTGCTGATGGGTGTTTTCGATTAGTTGTCATCCATTCTGCAAACATTGTCTTCTCTATTCCTAGTTTGTTTTAAATTGTGGTTAAATTTTTGTGATCTAGAAAATATAGTACTTGTTCATTCTCCAGATAAAAAATCATTCTTCAATCGTTGGCTCTTTATATTGTATTTCAAAGTTGAATATTCTCTATGTTGCTTCGCATGCTAATAAATATATGCAATCAAGATATTGTTTAATCTCATTAATATTTTTTATGGTACTCCCTTATTCTCCTTGTCCAACACTATCATTTTATCATTTTTGTTAGAATAACTTTACTTCTATTTGGCCTTTGTTAACACGTTTAAATAAATACTTAATTGACCTCAATCTATTGCACCATTCTATGTTACAATGACATTGAAATTTGACTAAAAGGTATCGATTATAATGAACAACATATCGATTATCCAACTCTACATTGTTCCTTATAATTATTCTTCCATTATCTCTTCTTCTACATAGAGGGGGACTATTTTTGTCAATAATTGTTTCACTTCAATATTTTTTTAGAAAATGTATTGAAAAAACATTTCCAACCATGCAAGATGCATTTTTCTGATCATATCCACATCCAATGGCCTGTGCATTATATAATTTTGGACTACAAGGTATCCAATCTCATATGTATTTTTGTCGAGAATTTCAGCTGAAATAATTCTATCTATTTGATTAACAGTTGGGTGTTCATCTTTGGGATGCAAAAATAGAAGCAAATGAGCATGGGGTCGACCTCGTTGTTGGAACTCTATTGTGTACACAACCGAGAATGATTATGAAATATGTCATTATATTGTATAAATTTGTTTTGTGTTTAAAGAGTAATAAAAATAAAGATAGACTTACATCCAAGTACTCTTCGAACTAACTTTTTGCATTTTATCTCTCTTATTATCTTTTTTAGTTTGATGTGAAAAACTCTTGAAGCAATATCTGGATATATGTCTCCTAATTTTCTTTGCATTTAACTAATTCCATTCCATTTTGGATTGCATGTTATAGTGATGAATATATCTGGGTATCCAGGTTGTCTACAAATAGTTACTGTCTTGATAATTTTGCACTCTAAATCAAAGACTTCCAGAATGGGAGGAAGGCAAAAAATTGTTCTTTTATCTCACTTGATTAGCTTTTGCATTTCCTTTTAAAACAAGTAGAAGATTTTTATAGTGATCAAATTTCTAACAGGTTGGATTTTACAATGTTGAGGCAACTTTTGACAATATTGATATCTCACAAGAATGACATGGTAAGGGTTGTGTTACTTGCCTTAAAAAATTAATTATTACTGGTAATGGTTTATTTTATGAAAGTTGCCTTTGAATATATGACATCTTCAAAAGATAGGTAGCTATTTTTAATATTTTTCATTTTATATTTTTATTAAATTAAGATAATTAATTAAACACTAAGATATATTAAATATATAGATATATAACCTGGATTGTTTTATTAATAGCTGAATTATTTAGATCTTCTAAGGTCTTCCTATCTGATAATAATCCGTAGAAAAAACTTGCAAGAAATTTCCAACATTAGTAATTTTGATTATTTTGTCACTTGAATTCAAATATATATATAAGAAAATTTCAAGAACACATAATGGAAAATGTAAAAAAAAATATAAGTATTTATTTCAAAATTTGTGACACTTGACGGAAGATATTTACTTGTTCATAAGGGTTAGGTATTTGCTGTGACACTTGCTACAGCAAACTCTCTATAGCACTTTTTTAATTGGTGTAATTCACCTTAATTAATGATGCTTAAAAAAATAATTATATTAATTAACTTAATCTCCTCCAATTAAAATGATTTACACCAATTAGGACATTGCTACATAGAGTTTTCTGTAGCACTTGCTGGAGTAAATCCTTGAACCATTCAGAAGATAAGAAACTTCATTAATGTTTATATTTCAATACACACTTGTTGCAAAAAGTTGAAGACAAATAAAAATTTATTGTATCTAAAAGGAGTTAAAAATATGATGTATTAATTTAAATGCAAAACAATAATATACACATATAAAAATGATATCTTCAAAAAAAATAATAAAATGCATTTATAAATTATATACCTTTATATTTATGAAATAAATTACAAGAATAATACATAGTTTACCTTGGTATTCTTTCACCAATGTAGGGCCCGTTTTCTAATGAAATTGCAATATCATCAAATTGGTCTGTAATGGGTTCCCAGAAGGTACCATTAATTCTTCGATCCCAAGAAAGTGAATTTTTTTAATTAATATAAAAATTATAATCTTACAAACAGTATTCTAAAAATACAAATTGAATTAATTTAATATATACTATTCTAGTAGTTGAAAATATTCTCCTTGGTTGCCCTGGATGATAATCAGATTCTTTAGGAATTTTTATTACTGCAACCTTGCCAACTTTTGTTAAGAAAATATTCACATTAAATATCTTACATTACACACTAAAAGACATTAAGAAGCATAAGGTAAAAACAAAACCTGAGAGTAGAATAGTAGTCTTCAATAGCCTTACAATTTTATTATTGTCAACAAAGTTAAATTTATAATGTTCATAATTATCCAATTCACGCCCAAAATATTGGACTGAGGTTTGGTTTTAGGTGTAAACGTAACTTAGTTTGCATTATCAACTGGTTTATATGCACTTCCAAAAATAACATTAAAATTATTAATGGAGTAAATAAGGCCTTCCCTAAGCAAATCGATGGATCACACAACCCTTAGAAGAAGGGGGAAATATTTTATCATTTCATCATTGGCAATAGTATCAAATCTAAAAACTATAAAAAATAGAACAATACTTTCATATCAATATAAACCATTTCCATGCTGATTAATTATTCTTTATTTTTTTATATAGGTCCTCTCTCAAATTCGTAAGATGCAAGCATTGATATTAAAATATCCTCCATTGCTAACTAACTCATCAAGATTTTGGTAACCTTCCCCTAAACATGTCAATTAATATAAACCAAATCATATATACACATAATTATCTAGAATATAAATAAATTAATATTGAAAAGTAAGCCAAGTAATAAATACATATCTCTTAATAAGAACTAAAAACATTATAGAAGATAGAAGATTAATTAATTTTAGAGGTTTGTTATTTTTAAAATAAGGTCATGATAAAAATTACCCATTGATTTTGACAACCAATTTTGTTCAAATCTCCTGATCAGTAAAAAAAATAAGCTGAAAATGTTACGTATATATTTTGGTATAGTAGAGGAAAAAATTAGATGATTAAAAAATAATCATTAAACAAAATAAAATTGAAAAAGTAGTGTATATATCTATCTTAATATAGAATGCACATTAATATAGACTTTCAATGTTATATTCCTTGATCAAAGGTGACTCCTCTAAATCTCCTCTCTGGGTTTCTAAATATTTCAAAGAAATCTATTTATATGTAAACTTTGAGTCCACAACTATTTAATGCATGACTTCTGAATGCGTGACCTTTTTAAAACATGATGACATTTTCAGTTTCTAATACATGAAATGTATTAGTTGTTATTAATATCACTTTAACAGCTAATTATATTTTATCACATTAATTTTATATTAATATTATTAAAATTAAGATAGAATATGAAGATAGGTCCATAGTTTTTTTATTAATGACACTTTAACGACTATTTATATTTTGTCATATGGTGCTATTTGGAAGCTGAATAAATGTTGCATAAAAAAGTCATTTTTAAGTGTTGTATAAATAGTTTTTGTTATTAATATTCCTTTAATAAGAAAATAGTATTTTGTTATTAAGAAGTCAATTTTAAGTCGGGATAATTTAGAATTCATATTAATTTAATATTAGAATTTCAAATTGCACCCCAAATTAGACTTATTCTAACAACCAATAGTATTTGGCCATTTGATGAACTTTCATTGTTAATTTAATATTGGAATCTAAAATGAGACTCGAAATTGAACAATTAAAAATATTATGTCATTAACTGAACTCTCATCTATTAATTTAATATTAGAATCTCAAATAAGACTCAAATTGGACCCATTCTAATTACTAACAGTATTATATGTAGTATGTCATTTGTTGAACTCTCGTTGAAAGTTTGAAAAATTGTCTTACTATTATAAATTATTCGTACTATTAAACAAAAAATTATCTTTCAAGATTTTATAGGATTTAAAAGAGTTTCTTTTTGTTTTTAAAAAAATCTTTTGATATGAATTGAGGGAAAATTGGAAACATTTTGATATTGACGGGATTACCATTTAATTTAGTTTTGGATTAACAAAATTAATTTAATTTAATCACTCATGTAATACGAATAAACAACAAATGGCGGGCAATATTTAAAGATGGCTACAAATGCCCGTAAATCCCAACATTTTCCCTCCTCGTCTCTTCCCCCACCCCCTCCTCCTCACTTGCTCCCCTACAAACCCACACCCCACCACGGTCCGCCACCACCTCCTCCTCCGCCGTCGCCGCCACCATGGTCAAGACCAGCTGCGGCTCCGGCTCCTCCTCCAAACGCAGCACACCTTCCCCCTCCTCCTCCCCCCAAGCGCTCTAAGGTCCGCTTTCTTGTTTCTGTTGTTGTTCTTGCCGATTGTTTGGTTTCTGGATTCGTAGTTGTAGTTGTTGTTTTGATGTTGTTGCCCTTGTTGTTGTTGTTGTTGTTGTTGATATTGTCGTCGTCATCGTCGCCGTTGTTGTTGTTGTGGGATACTCTTTGGGGAAGGGGTTTGATGGGTGATTGGATTGTTTGGGGATGTAGGCGAAGCTGAGCGGCGATGGCGGGATTGGCGGGAAGGTGGCCGCTTCCCCGGTCGATTCTGCGAAACAACGTGTGGCGGAGGCCGGGAACGTTAATTCCGCCGGTGATGGCGCCGGCGCCGGTGGTTCACCTTCGTCTACAGTAGTGTTTCTCTGCTACATCTTGTTCTTCTCGTCTTATTAACATGATTAATTGTAGGTGGGCAACCGGGTGGGTGCAAACCGTCTACTGGCTCCAAAGAACCAACAAATATCTCGTGGGGAAAGCTGCTCTCGCAGCGCTCGCAGGTGCTTCGAAGTGTTCTTTTCACTGTAAAAATTGTTCGTGCTTTTGAATGTTTTCTGGGCAACTTGTTCAATTGATCAAGCAGTTGGAAGTTTTCTGATTGCCGCGGTTACACATGCACAGAATGCTGGGTGGGGGTTTGATTAGTTTCGTTGGTTACGAATTACGATGGATGCAATTGCTTTCTTTCCCTGTATGGGTTGATTTTGAGGATGATACACATCCGATGATAGAGCCATTCAGACAATTGAATTGAATGTACTGGAAACGAAATGTTTGTTACTAAATACCGGCCTCCAATGACAATGAAAGTAGGAGTTTTAACTCATTAACATAACATAAAAAGAAAAAATAATAAATCAAACTATTATAGTTTATCTTCTTGTTTAATTAGTATTAGAATTTATCTTTATGGTATTAGATTATTATACTCTATTTTAATTATTATTAAAATTTATCTTTAAGATATTAGATTATTATTAAACTCTATTATTTTTAGAGTTTATGTATAAAGTTAGAGTCTATTTATAATATAAGCCGTACATAGCATGGCATCTTGCCTAAGCAGCCTATGGGCAAAATTTTCTTATGGTCCTTCCATCATTTTTGTCCAGGTTGGAGTCTGAACTAGGCATTCAGTCCTTCCACACAGACCATCAATTTTACGACAAAGAATGCCATTTTTGAATTCATGATTTTTAAATGGATCAAGTTCTACTAGTGTTTTAAATTTCTTGCAGCAACTTTTCTATGCAGGGGAATTTTGGTTTTTCTGATTTGTTTAATTATATGATTCATGGACATAATCAATGTGCATATGTAAAATTTCTTGGCACCTAATAGCTCGAAATTCTTTATGAGTTAAGTAGTTCATTTTTTCAATTTTCTATCATATTGTAGACAATCATTGCTGTTTTTAAAACAAATAACATTAGTGCAATAGTAATAGAATGCCTGGAGTCTTGGAATCACGTACTTAGAAACAATGTTGTTATGGAAAGGGGAAGTGCGGAGGGATAAGACATGCACCTAAGCCATGTTCCGAGCAAGAAGAGCTGCTATTGAACTAGCAAGGAGGTCAGTGCGTAGAGAGGAAGGGGGAGGGAGAGCAGAGTCTATATAACTCCATTTTCTTAGTCACTCTTTTGTGACATTGCTGTGAGCAAAATTTACATCTCTCTGAATATGAGCTGCGTTGATTTCTAAGGCACTGCTTTGTTATGATTAGAAATAAGAATAACAGAAGGCTGTGACACACCGCTTAACCTGATACTCTCTCAAGTCTTACAAGACTCAGAGTTGGATACTGTTTTTACAGTTGTAATGTTGTAATATAACATGTGCACAAGGAACAGAATTTACCATCTTTCTTTAGTTTATTGAAGTGTTTTTTTTATCAAATTGTTTGTTTGTATTGATCTTTTTGTTTTTCAATTTTGATAATCGTCTATATAATTTGTTTTTTGGTTTATTGCTTTAACTTATAATAACGCTCACACTTTCTTGTTTTTGAATTACTCTTCCTATGTGGTACCTCTATTACAATTATAACCTTTTTATTTTTCCTTTTGTCCCTTTAGATTCCTCATGTCAACCTGTATGATACTTCATTTACTGTCGGGTGTGGTTCACTGTTCGACTTATGCTTGGATGACCCTAATGTTTTCACATTTCTTTGCACGCTGAATTATTCGCAGGTAAATTTAGGGCAATCTTAATATGGTTGGCATGTAAAGGCATGTCAACATTCCTTTTAGCTTTGTTCCCTGGTGACATGTCTTTTGTTTACTTTGCAATCAGTCTGCAGGCATGTTTGTTACATTGCCCAACATCTTTGGAGGCAAAGGTGTTGTTCTAATGAATGGAAAGATTTTACGTAAAAATAGCACTAAATTACTGGATGGGGATGAGTTGATTTTTGGTAAAGATGGCCGTCATGCTTATGTATCCGTTAAATATTGTGTTCATACAGCTTTAGTTTACATGTTCTTGCGTTTATGTTCAAATTTACACTTTGCATTTTCGAGTCTCAAACTGGTTTTCTTAATTAAACATTGAAAACTAGATATTTCAGAAAATAGCCGAATTGCGTGGTTCTCCATCTACAGAAATTAGCTACAAAACATGGTCTGGTGAGCCTCCAGCAGAAGCTGCATCAATATTGGCGTCATTTTCGAATCTTGCAAAAGAATCACCTGTGATCTTTTTGCCTGATCAGTCTGATGGAGATGTGAAGCCAGGTGTGGAAGACTTCTTCCGAAACTCACCTGATGAAATTTTACAACCTGAACTCGGGAGAGAGGGGGTGGGTCTGGGGGGATTGGAGGGAGCTGGTCCTCCTGTTGTTGATATTTCTGTGACCTTTCCCCTTGATAAGTTTAGATGCAAATATTGGGTGATCGTCATGGCCAGTTCTTTGGATATTTGCAGGGTTAGCTCCTTTTGAAGTAGAATTGGGTGGTGACGTTTTGAAGGCACAGGAGGGTCAAAGGGGGCTTTCCACGGATGTGAGCTTGTCATCAACTTTGTCATCATCCTCCAGATGTCAAATTTTTAAAGATCATTTGCAGCTGGCTATTCTGAGTGACAATGATATCGAAATCTCCTTTGACAGTTTCCCTTACTATTTAAGGTGAATATTTTAGTGTATTGAAAATTGAAATTTATTGAATAAAGAAACACGTGAAAGTAAAACACTGACTCTCTTTCAGAATAAAGTGATCCTTGGGTTTATTAAGTCAAGAAGTTGTACTGATAAATAAAAAGGCAATGACATGGAAAATGGTTTACTATTTTTATAATAAATTTCCCAGCTTGAGCCGGTTACCCAAGAATATTTGTATTTTACCCTGCTTTTTCTGAATTGATGTATACAGTCAGAACACAAAGAATATGTTGGTAACTTGTATGTACATACACCTGAAATGCTGGGGCTATGCAAGGTACACCTCGGAGTTATCTACTGTAAGCCCTCGGATTTTGCTCTCCGGTCCTGCAGGTACAAGCGCCATGTTCTTTTGATGGTATATATTTCTCTATTTGGATTGTCATGATATTTACTTTGTTTATTATCTAGGTTCTGGAATTTATCAGGAAACCTTGGTAAAGGCTCTTGCAAAACACTTTGGTGTGAAGGTGCTCATTGTTGATTCTCCTTATGGGCCTGGTGTAAGCCTTGACTTACTTTATATATATTCAATTTTTCACAAGGAAACATTGGTAAATGCTCTTGCAAAACACTATGGTGTGAGGATGCTCATATTTGTTTTTACTTTTTATTTTTTATTAGTTTATTATTATTATTATTTTTATGAAATGAGAAACCGGAGTGGAAATGGTAAGGAAACAGAACTAGAAATACACAGAGTGTGTGTCTATATATATATACATGTTTGTATTTATAATTGATGGCTACATGAAGATACAATATGTGGTGAAAGTTGAGTTATTAAATTTCTTTTCCTAATGATGATAACTGAAGGTATTTGGGCCTTTTTGGATATTTTTTCTTCGTTTGTGATTTCATTTTAATGTGTACTCCTCTAGGAACAAACTTCTAAGAACTTAGAAGCTTTTGAAGACAAACAAAACACCGATATTGGACTGTATGTATTCAATGCTATCCCTCTTGAGGAGGTGGAGGTTATAATCGCACCTTTCAATTGCCGCACTTTTAAAGCAGGCATATTTTATCTTCGTCATTTTTATTTACTATTAAATTTGATATTTTTGTTTCTAAATTATCATTAATTTTTCAAGTAACTTGTTCCAACGTTAGTCTTCCAGGAGATAGAGTAAAATATGTAGGTCCACTGCAGTCTTCAGGCATTCCTACATCTCTGGGTGCTCGGAGGTTATTCTTCTAATCATCTCTTCATGTTGGAAAAGTTCACTGATTTTGTTTGTGTTTCCATATATTCATTTTACGTTTAGTTATATGTGTCAGTATCTGTAAATTATGACCATGAGCTCTGTCGGGTTTATGTCATATTTATTATCTGAATTTATCTATTGGGATGGGGATTTTTCTTTTTAGTTTTTCTTTCTTTTATAAATTACTAATGAATTTTCAGGAGTTGATCTCTCTCTAGCAATTTTAAATGGACAAGGGTGGTTAAGTCAATCTTGAGAAACTAAAAAACAGTGGACTAGTATAAAGATGCATTCCAAAAACTTTGATCACAATGTACGTCTTGTGTCAGTCAAGCTGGGGTCATGTCATGAATTTGGATCACTTATTGAAAGTTACCACATTGAGTTTTGTCAAAGTAAGCTGGCAAGTTGGTCAGATGCCCTTCCTAGCACAATTATTTAAGTGATTATGTCAACTGATTGGGTTTCTGTGGTGTATACCAGAGGCCCCAGTAATGGATTTCGAGGAAAAGTCATCCTCGCATTTGCAGATAATGGAGCCTCAAAAGTTGGAGTAAGGTTTGACAAATATATTCCAGACGGTAATGATCTTGGTGGTAGATGTGAAGAAGAGCATGGTTTTTTTTGCCTGCGTATGTAACTAAGAAAAAATTGCATTCTACCATATTTTTTATGAGCTGTGATTTATTTCTACATTTTTTGGTATACTTCAGTTATTATTGTTTGATCCAGGCAATAAGTTTTTATTTAAATCTGCAGCGGACTTGCTTCGTCCGGAGCAATGGATTATTAACCATGCCCATAAGCAGTCGGGTGTATGTGAACTTCTTGAGGTAATTCTTCTATATTAATATTGGTTAATGATACATAATGCCTTCGGTCTTGAATAATGTTTTTGTTTGGTCATATTATGGCTAATTTTAGCTTTTTTAATGCTGTAGGTTGTTTGTGGAGAGAGTGAAAAGGGTCCCTTGATATTGTATATGAAGGATATTGACAAGTTAATATCTGGGAATGCTGATGCATATTCTGCTTTTAAGCATACACTTGAGAGCTTGCCAGATGGAGTTGTTGTTATTGGATCACACACAGAGGCTGATCACACACACAGCATAAACTGCAAGGAGGTTACATTTCACTGCATGATCTTCAGATCTTCTTTTAACAATTTTTGACTTTTTGGCTTCCCAGAGCATTATTTGCTTGAAAAAATTCGAACTGCAGTCACAACCCGGGAGTCCTTCCAAGTTTGGAAGCCTTCGAAAAGCACTATTAAACGTAGCATTCCCTGTAATAATGATTGCTTCTCTCTTTTTTCTTGTTCTTTCTTGTTAATTTAATCTTGTGAAGATGCGACTCTGTTTCCTGCTTTTGAAGATTAAATGTAGCTGCTTTGCTCTTTTGCAGGACAATTTTAGTGGATTGCATGGAAGAACTAAAGAGCTTCCTGCAACTGTGAAGCTACTGGGTTGGCTATTTCCAAATAAAGTCTCTATACAACCGCCTCAGGTTCTTCTTGCTGTCAACAAATTTTGCTTTGGGATACTTCATTTTATCTCTGGCCCAAATATGTCTTCTTTTTAGCTAATTATTTATCCATATAGCATGTTAATATCTTTTGTGGGCTTGGATGAATTATGACAGGAAGAGGATCTGCTTTCAGAATGGAAACAGCAGTTAGAGCGAGATCTTGAAACCTTGACGGCAAAGTCCAACATTGCCACCATTCAAGGAGTGAGTGCTTTTGTTAACCTGATGGTTTCTACCACATGATAAAGGTACTTTGTAGTGATGAACTTCTTCTTCTTCCACGTGATACCCAAAGGGTGTTGGGGGGCATGGATCCTAAGCTATAATCTATGCAATTGCAAATGATAAAATTTTAGATGGTGGGATGCCCTTCCCGGTGCCAGCCCTCCTCCCTTATCATGCTTGGGACTGGTAATGATGAATTTTTAATACCAACTATTGTGCTAATTGTATTTATCCCTTTTTTGTCTATGCCTTCAGGTTTTGAATAGGACAAAATTTGATTGCAGTGATCTTGAAGCAGTCAGCATAAAAGACCAAGCACTTACTAATGAAAGTAAGCAAATGCAATTTACTTACATATTTACAGTACTGCTTTTATATAAACCTAATAATCCATGGCCAATTGTACAGATGCTGAAAGAGTAGTTGGTTGGGCAATTGGTCATTACTTTATGAGTAACAGGAGTCCCCTTTCAGCGGCAAATGGTGCTAAATTTACAATCTCTAAAGAAAGGTTTCTTTTCGTTGTTGATGTTTGTATCTGTTATGAATGATGCAATGCTACAGATTTTTATACGGATTGTTGTCTCTTAATTGATATCTAAATTTATGGCAGCATTTTGCATGGGCTTGATATTCTGCGAAATTCCCAAATCGATAACAAAAGTTCAAAGAAATCATTGAAGGCATGTCATCTGTCTCATCTCGATGATTAATGGGATGTATGCATATGTGCCCGCTAAAAATTTTTTTAGTCAATTCGGAATTATTAGTGGAGAGTCAATCTAGATAGTTGGGTGACATCTAGTAATTTCAGGTTTGTTTTTAAGGTGCAAAGCATAACCTCCATGAATGCCCGTGAATGCTTTTACTTTATGAAGACTAATGATTAGACACAACATTTTGTGATTTCTGATGTTTTAGTGCAATCAGCTGTTAATGCTAACTCTTTATTTTTATTTATTTATTTGTGTCTGCTTACGGTTATCTTTCAAAGAATTCAAAACCATTTGTGTGTGAGCCAAAGGTTGCATTCTGATACTGCATTTTATTTTTAGGATATAGTTACGGAAAATGAGTTTGAGAAGAAACTTCTTGATGATGTTATTCACCCTAAACATATTGGAGTTACTTTTGATGATATTGGAGCTTTAGAGAATGTGAAAGACACACTGAAGGAACTAGTAGTGCTTCCGTTGCAGAGACCAGAATTTTTCTGCAAAAGACAGTTGACAAAGGTTTTAATTTGCCTTCTTTTTTTTCCATCTGCTGTCTCTTGCTTCAAGTTTGCTTTCTTTTGTTTTTCCTGGCTGTTGTTTCTTGCGTAAAAGTCTTCTGTGTCATTAAAAGCCCAAGTAGTATCTTTAAAAATGTCTTTATGTGATTTTGATACAGATTTTTTTAATTTTGTTTTTTTGGTAAATATCATATATTCCTTCCAGCTTTGCAAGGGAATACTGCTTTTTGGTCCTCCAGGCACAGGCAAGACAATGCTGGCAAAGGCAGTTGCAGCCGAGGCAGGTGCAAATTTTATCAACATATCCATGTCAAGCATTGCCTCCAAGGTATTGACTACTCTGGTGGTAATCAACCTTTCTAGTATTGTCCTTTCCAATGATTAGAAGTACCTTTTCAATTCATGCAGTGGTTCGAAGAAAGAGAGAAGTATGTTAAAGACGCCTTTTCACTGGCTAGTAAAATTGCTCCTAGTGTGATTTTTGTTGACGAGGTCAGTTTTTGTCTGTTGCTTTTGTATCTGTTCTAATCGAAGATGATGAGATGTCATTGTTATATTATTGTAAAAGGCTGGCAATGTTTGTGAAAATGAGACGTTTCTTGATAGTGATTTTGTTGTCTAAAAAGACTTGCATAACAGGTTGACATCATGCTTGGAAAAAGACAAAGTTTTGGTGAAAGTGAAGCTATGCTTGGAATGAAGAATGAGTTTTTGATCAACTGGGATGGTTTGTGGACAAATGACAAGGAACTTGTTGTGGTTCTTGCTGCTACAAATAGACCTTTTGATCTGGATGAGGCTGTGATAAAGAGACTTCCTCGAAGGCATGCTGAATGCTTGAGCTGCTATCCTGGTTATGCAATTCTTCAATACTGTGTTATGCCCTCTTTCCTTCTTCATTGTCAAATTTTCTGACAGGTTTATGGTCGAGTTGCCCGATGCTGCAAATAGGTCAAACATTCTCAGAGTAATATTAATTAAGGAAAATTTGGCTCCAGATGTTGATTTAGATGTTGTGGCCAACATGACCGTTGGCTATTCTGGGAGCGATCTAAAGGCAATTGGTTCATTCACGTTTTTTACTATAGGTTAATTTTTCATATTTTTCTCGGGGAATGGATTATGAGGACAGTGTTTTTAATTTCTACAGAGCCTTTGTGCTGCTGCTGCAAATCGTCCCATTAGGGACTTGTTAGACAAGGAAAAGAAGGTTGGTATTGTTAGGTTTTAATTTCTCAAATTATGGGACTTACTCTTTTACTAGTTTGTTGGTTCTTATTGATTACATTCTTTTTGTCTCCTTCTCATCAGTATTTATTGCTTTTAGGAGAGAGATTCAGCACTGGCAGAAAACCGGCCATTGCCTCCTAATGTTGGCAGTGCTGATCTTCGACCACTAAGCATGGATGACCTGAGATACGCACATGATCAAGTATATAGTTTCTGTTGATGAAGTTGATTATTCTTAGTACTTCTGCACTCACGAGCATTTCACTTTTTATTTTTGACAAGCTCGTTATCATTCACATAGGATATGCATCCTGTTTGTGCAACAGATCATATGATCATATCGATGGTAGTACAAGGCTATCAAATATAGGAAGAATAAGTTTTATATGGAATGCTCAAGAGGGCTTAGCTGTCAATCTTGTAAAATTCAAGTCATTGAAAGTACGAAATTCACTAGGGATTTTTTTTCGTTAAAATTATAAATTTCCAGATTATATTGCAATTTATTAAAAAGGTCTTTTGTTTTGCTACTATTTGCTTATGAGTGAGCAATAGTTCAAATTATCTTGCTATTTTCTGACTAAAGATCGAAAACTATTTTGCATTTGTAGGCGCATTAAAGTTTCACTCTTTTTTCAGCATTGAAGGTTTACTTATTTTTGTGTAGGTCAGGGCAAGCTCGACATCGGATTCTAACTATATGAAAGAGCTCACCCGGTGGAATGAAACACATGGCAAAGGTGGATCTAGAAAGGAGTACTTAAGCTACTTTATGTAACATAAAGTCATTTGTGTTGTCCAGTAAATCACATCTCCCACAAATCTTCAAAATTTTCGGGTGCATTTATGAAGGCCTATGCCAAGGTCAG
>JAURVB010001651.1:0-13250 GCA_033002965.1 Piper betle | reverse complement strand
TAAGGCCAAATGCATCTCTCGGTGCCGCTCTTGACTTGTTAGTTCAAGGTGACATTATTTTTGTTCATGTGATTCTATTTCTAGAATATAGGATGAACACACCAAAAGTTCTTGATAGGAGATGTTGTGTGTTAATGATGTATTCTGCAAGTGTTTGTAACTTGGAACAAGAAACGTTTGCTAATTTTAGACTGCATACTTTTATCTGGACTTAAATTGAACATGTTTTTGCTGTTTTACTTAGGATATCTGACTTGACTTTTAAGCGGGGATGCCTAATAAGCCTTTAGTTTAATAAGCTTCATGTTATTTGTTCTCTCAAAAGCTACATTGATTTGTGAGACAATATTCTGCACAAATGAAATAAAGGAAATAATTGTAGTTTTGAATAAGTGTAGCAGTCTACTCAATGTAATTATTACAAGGTTTACTGTCTTGGATGGTCTAAGGGAAGGGTTACTGTTGCGAGATTAGAGAGAGGATATTTGTAATAATTATACAAGAAACTACTTATATACATAAAAACCACTATTTGCACTTATTTAAAGTTTTTTTTTAAAAAAGAATAATCAACATCTCCACTGTCCCAAATGGCAGTATAACTTAACTGAACAAAGAATTCTTAACCTGTCTTTTACAGCCAGAGGATCCCATCTGTGATATTTATGGTGTGGATAGCTTATGCTTATATCATTTGAGTGTGTAGCTTCGATATTTTTTGTATAGGCTTATATCTTTTGTAAGATCTTGTCCGACACTAGTGGACTATCATCTGGTTCTGTAAAATCCATAGTAACATTGTTGATTTAACTTGATTATTGAGTAATCGTGTTGATTAAGAGTGAGTGAAACTTAAACGAAATATGTATAGAACCATTTGTATTGTATTCATTTGTCCTATATTAGTGGGAATAAAGGTTCATTGTTAGAATTTTTCTCATGTACAATTTCTGTCCCTATGTAATGATTCTTTCAGGATGACAAAAAATATATATAGTTCTTGGATTATTACGTTATTGAAAGTGATGCTAAAATACTAAGTGTTTTTTTATTCTGTTGGGAATGGCTTTAGAGATGTGTTTTCTGATTTCCCTGCTGATGTAAACTTTTGCTTTATTTGTTCAGCCGAAGTGAGTTCCATTCCTATAGTTGATGATAAAGATTCGCTATTAGATGTTTATTCTAGAAGGTAATATTTTGTGGAAAGGACCCTTTTATTCCATTTTCTTTAGTCCAATTACAGTAAATGCGTAACTTGAGAGTAATTGTTTCTTATCAGTGATATCACAGCTTTAGCAAAGGACAAAGCCTACACACAAATCCATTTTAATGAAATGAGTATTCATCAGGTATCTTGAACATTGTATATATATATTATAAACTTGAGGTCCATACTGCTTATATTTTTATCAACTAATTTTTTTTATTATAAGCTTTGTTTAATTTAGCATTTCTTTAATGTCATTTCATTGTGGAATTCAACTGACACAGTACTGATTCTTGATATTTCTGACGCCTGGAATTTTGAATCGAACAATTATTTTTCATAAAAATTTGAGCCATGAGATATTTAACTTAAAGTGCCGATTTGCATGCCCAAAAGTTTGATGGAATATATAACATATTTATATGTTGTGTTTGATTGGTAAGCATTTACTTTGCGGTGCAAAATTTCTACTTTTAAAAGGATATTTAATGTATAAATTTCTAGGCCTTACTTTTTTCTCATTTTAACACGGTTGATTTTTACTACGATGTGTAGTTCCGTAAACTATTTTCTTTTTTCCTTTTTTATGGCTGGTCAGTTCTATGCTGTAGTAGAGTATTGCTGATTATGTGACCATTAACGTGGATTCTTTGTTTAGTATTTAACTTTAAACCCAGAATTGCCTTCTCTATTATCTTGCCAAATTCTCTGTTCCTAAAGATTATGACATGAAAATTACTCCATTTTTCACTCTATACTTTGTAAAAATTTGAAAATCACAAAAATCTTGGTCTAGAGGTACCCAAATGGAGTAGATTTGTGTGAAAATATAATAGTAATGAGACTTTTTTTTGTTGTCTATTAGAATAGAAAAATTTTCTCCTACAAGCCTTACCGCAACTTCAAAGTGCAGTGGGTCCGCAAAAATAGAGTACAGCCATTGGATATTGTAAAAACATCCACGGTTGAGTTAGAAGCAATATCTGCAACATCACATCTATGGGTTTCAGAAGCTTCAGATGTTGAGTTAGAACTTGGAAGAAAATGTCGACAAAAGAAAAATAAAAGCTTGTTTAATCAGATGGTGCGTACTAGAGGGGTAGATTTGGATGAGAAAGAAAAGTATAGGTTTGTTGTGAACCGTCAATTTTTTTATAAGATCCAACGGTCAGACATTGTTGTAACAACCTCACTGCACTTAAAATGTGTGGTGAGGTTTGTAGAAGAAAATTTGTCCTATTAGGATATGTGCTTTTTAATTTAGTAGCAAATGACTTATGCCCTGAGTTTTGATAACCCACATACTGTTTTGTACTTTTAGTGTTTGCTGCTTCTAAATGTTGTCTTGTAGGCTTCTGCATAATACGTCACCACCTTTTGTTTTAAAAATGGTAACAACTACTGATTGCTTAGTTCTTTTCCGTTGTGCTTCTTTCATTTCAGGCACTTCAACTTGGACAAGAAGCAAATTCGCCTTTTGGTGTCTTTAATGGGCAGAGATGCCAAATGTGCTTGCCTTCTGATCCTCTAAATAAAGTGATGGAGCGTTTAGCAGTTCCAGGTACCACACGTCTGCCTGGACACTTCATATTGACTATTTTGCCTAAACTGGTAAATGTTGTGCAATTTAAATTTTTTACAGGGATTCGGCGCCTTATTGTTGTGGAGGCTGGGAGCAAGAGAGTGGAAGGGATTATTTCATTGAGTGATGTATTCAGATTGTTGCTTGGCTAGCAGTTCTGGGCTGTTGTCAATTTTTTAGCCCCACTGCTTGTCATCCAAATTAGAGTCGAGTTAAAGGCCGGGCCGAATATTTAGTTCTGTACCTCTCATTGTATTAAATTTGCAATGTCACGGGTCTTATTATTTCTCTATTTTTTCAAGGAGAAAAAATTCAGGATGAATGCATCGAGGGGGATGTGAGGATTTGCTACTTGGTCCATTGCCCATTAGTTATTTTCATTTGTGGCTCATCTCCATTGCCATTAGAAGTTCTCCGGAAGTAGAAAATATGCAAAGAAGTCAAATGTTTGCAGGAATCGGAGACGATCACACCAGTGACAAGGGTAACGATAAAATGCTCTTTCCTCACTAGATCATTGGCAATTTAGTGGTCGGTGTTGGAGGTCATGGGGTGCACATTGTATTTCCAAGTCCCAGGATTATAAGGATGTTGATCAATGTATTTGTATTTTGCTCTTATCAATTATTGCTGGAAAATCTTAGTATCCGCTGCTTTTGCTGAGGCATGATGGGAGCAGCAAGTTTTTTTCGTTTGAACAGAAATCAAACAAGCAAGACAGAGCGTTGTCAATATTCTACTCCGACAGCTTCCTAGTTCCTACTCTTGCATGTGTGTTGGTGATGATCTATTCGGTTTGGCCGGATCATCGCCAGCTTCATATCCAATTCAAATATTTTTTTGATATATTATTTATCTTAAAAGTCCGAATCCAAATTCGGTTCAAAATAAATGGGTCGGATTTAGATTAAACTGAACCGATCCCTGTACCAGCTTGAAACATCCTATGTGGATCAAGTTAAACATCCAATGTATTAGTTCAATTTAATTTGCCCCAACATATATTAATATATTAATTCACTAAACCAAGTACTATAGCCTTAGATTGATTGCAATAATAGTCGCCTGATTGGTAGTTTAGTACGCTTCTGTACAGGTTCTTCACTGGATAAGACGGTCAGCTAATTTGTGCGTCACTCCCATAGAAAACATAAATTATAAATTATAATTCTACGAAGCCTAGTTGTTGTCTAATTGGATTAAACATTGGTTCATCGGAATAATGCGGGATTAAATATTATGATTCACTAATGTATAAGCTCAATCGTCCCCTCTACGTAGTCTAAGACTCGGATTACCTGTTTCCGAATCATTAACAACTACTTTATGTTAACGATATTTCTTGATTGTAAAATTGAAAATTTGAATGATTTTTCTTAGTAATTATGAGAAATCATGGTTGGTTTTCTATTGTATGTAACGGAGATAATTCGTATGTGAAAGTGTTAAGGGCGATTTTTAGTACTTTATTTAAGTGAGGCCAACATCATTTACTGGTGTGATATTTTGGATAAAAATTTTGTGTGATATTATGTGATTATCAAGACATTGGTCAAATCCATTTCCTTGTGGGTTTCCATTTCAACAAGCTGAAATCACAGAAGTTGCAGAGAAATTTCTGCGAGTTTTATAGATAATGCTAATTATGGTGTTTATATAAACTACGCGACCGACTAATTTTTTTTTAAAAATTCATTTATAACCATTGATATGCTATAGATGAAATGGTCAAGTATTTCTGAGTTTATGTACGTGAAGACTTGTTTTTAGCTTTTTTTCTGGTAAAAAAACTGAGTTGATGTTTTCCTCGTTGAAGGATTGAGAAACTGGAATTGTAAATAAAACTGGTAATGTGAATAGCCTAGACTAGATGGTGAAAATCAGTTGTGAAGTTATCGCCACTCTTCATTGTTGGGCCCTATAGGCCCCCACCTAAGCTCCAAAATCATTATTAGGCTCTTTATGCCTCAAAAGTAAATTGCAATAGGTATTACGAACCTCTCTTAATCTAAAAATTAATTTAATGAATAAGGTTTTCCCATTAGCCTATATACAAGTCACCAACAACCTCTACAACCGATGTAGAATAAACCCAACACTCGTATACTCCCCATTTAAGAAATTTAGTGATTACATTAATTTAAGTGTCCAGGCATCTCCTCTTTGAAGATAAAAGTTTTTTATGCTTCTAGGTAGAGGATGGTTGTTTATGTAGGTCAAACTTATGCTTTTTATGAACACGTTGACCTGTTTGACTTTGTTGGTTTCTTCATATCACTTGGAATTCTTCAGTATATCGAGCCCGCCCCCGAACCTATATCTATACATTTTTCAAGGCAAGTGGAAAAGATGGTTGGATATCTCTTGGCGGAATACTTCTGTCTATTACAGGTGTATATACGATTTGATTTTCTGAATTGTGGATGTAGAGCTGTTACTTAACAACACGATCTGTGTTTGATTATGTCAAATTGATATTCTTAGGTACTGAGGCAATGCTTGCCGACCTGGGTCACTTCTCGGCTGCGTTTATAAGGGTAAGATATATAAGTCAAGATTACTTATGATGTTTGTATGGTGGCCCTCTTGAAGAACCAATGGAGAGGGATGGATGCATCTCATGAGTGGTTGTGAATCACTTTTGGGCATAGAAATTTCTCGAAGGAAAGCCTGGTGTCCCTATGTTTGATGGAATGTTTAATCTGTAGTATCTAGAAAAGATAAGAGTTTGTACGCTGTTTAGCTTGTAAATTTAAACACTTTACCACTTACACGAAAGCTCAAGATAGTAGGAAAGAAAACTGTCCGATAGTTTACGTCAATGCTCTTACATGGTAGCTAGTTTTAAGGCTTATCACAAAGACAAACGTGGGACAAAAATGTACAAACATCAAGCCAACAAAATAATATTCCTTTAGGGACACATTCTCTGGCTATGGTGCCTTGTAAATTTAGATGATTAAACTAGATAATCTAAAATCTCAAGCCTTTATGAAGAGGAGCCATTTAACATTTACCTTTAACATACCTTTGATTTTAATGGCTATAGTTGTGTATACTTGATGATGGCTCACATTTTATGGTTTCCTGGGTAGGCTCTGAAGAAGCAAGCTTAATCCTTATATTTGTAGGGTTCGTTTATGAGCTTTTTCATTGAATGTCTCGTGTTAATTTTTTGGAAGTTTGGTACAATATCTTCTTCTCCTTACACTCTCTACTGGGTTGGAGTCGGGTAAAAGTTTTGATACAACATCTTTCATCTTACTATATTTTGGAATTTCTTCTGACACATTTTCTTGATTCTGACTGATTGTTTTTGCTTTGATTAGAGTTAACTCAGCATTGATGACTGGTAATTCAGTGTTTGTATGCAATGGTGAAAATCTCATGACAAGGAGAAAAACAAGACGATAAAATTATTTATACATCGCACACTCATAAAGCACTAAATAGAATGTTGCTTCGTGTTTTGTTGACAACACTCTGCATTTGTACTATTAGACCCTGTTACTAAAATCCTTTATAACATATAACTGTTCGTCGTATTAACAGCTAGCTTTTGCTGCAATGGTTTATCCATGTTTAGTTTTACAGTACATGGGACAGGCGGACCTTTTTGGTATTCCTACATGCTTCTATGAGTCGATTACTAGTAAGTTGTGAAGCTGTAGCGTTCAATATCCAATTGTATGTAATTTTTTCTTTTTTCTTATTTCTCTGTTCCTTTTCCTAGGCCCTGTTTTCTGGCCAATGTTTGTAACTGCAACTTTGGCGGCCATTGTTGGCAGTCAAGCTGGGATCTCAGCTAAATTTTCAATAATCAAGCAGTGTCACGCTTTGGGTTGTTTCCCGCATGTCAAAATTGTTCATACATCAAGGTGGATCCGTGGTCAGATCTATATCCGAGAGATTAATTGGATTCTTATGGTACTCTCTTTGGCCGTGACAATTGTTGGGCCCTTTGGGCCCCACTCAAGTTCTGAAACCAATATTGGACCCTTTGGGCCCTTAAAAGAGACTTTAAACAACCAAGAAAACTCGAAATAAGTGTCATGACCTCTCTTAATGTAAAAGCTAACTCAAGGAATAAGAGCTTTCCCATTAGCCTATATTACGACTTATGTGGAACAAATCCAATAACTCTCCTTTACACATTGGGCGTGACCCGAAACCATTATTGTCACTCCCCTTAAATCAGATGACACCCACCTGACAAACTCCTTTTTAAATCATTAGGTGGAACCTATAAAGGAAACAACAACAATCAGCGTAGGCAAACCCGGCTCGAATCATGAAGGAAACAATAAAAATCAGTGTAGGCAAACCTGGCTCGAACTTGACTCTGATACCACCTGTCGAATACCAGTTGAACTTGAAACACTGGCTCGAACTTAGCTCTGATACCACTTGTCGAATACCATTTGAACTTGAAACACCATTGGTCGCCATTGTCGACCACTTGCTGACTGCCATCACATGAGAAGGGAAATATTTTAACACATCTTCCTTCCCGACTCATATAGAATGTCCTCTATCTCCCGTGATTGGAACTCCTAGCACATCTTCCATACTAGTATAGAAGAAACTCCTCCATACTCGTATAGAAGAAACTCTTTTACTAGCATCGAGGCATGAACCACAGCTACCGAGGCCATGAACCACAGCTACACGAAGCCCATACTCGTATAGAAGAAACTCCTTGCCTATACTCGTATAGAAGAAACTCCTTTGTTAGCACCGAGGCCATGAACCACAGCTACACAAGCTCTGAAAAGGGCCCCACCCAAGCTCCGAAACTACTATTAGACCCCCCAAAAAAGACTTTAAATAACTAAAAAAAACTCGCAATAGGTGTCACGAGTCTCTCTTAATCCAATAACTAGTTCAAAGAATAAGGTTTTCTCATTAGCCTATATACAAGTCACCAAGAATCTCTACGACCGATGTGGGACAAACCCAACAACAATTAGTTTTCGAGACATAATCCCAATAGGAAATGCTTATGGTGAGTGTTTTTGCTTTGTCCCCGTTTAGTTTTTACTCACTTTCATTAATCACCCTGCTTATGATTTATCAGGCATTGCTACACAAGCATTGGTGATTGTCTTTGTATGGCATTCCTAATGTTCCTCTTATTCTTTGGGCTGATTGAGTCCCTCTACTTGTCATCTGCAATCATGAAAGTTCTTCAGGGCGGGTTGGCCCCTCTTGTTCTTTCAGTATTCTTTATGGCCATCATGTATGTTTGGCACTATGGGCACCAGACGCAAGTATCTACATGACTTGCAAAACAGGGTATCCATGAAATGGATTCTTACTATTGGCCCCAGCCTTGGCATAGTCGGGGTTCCAGGCCTGGGACTCATCTACACAGAGTTGGTCACTGGAGTTCCTGCCATTTTCTCCCACTTTGTGACGAATCTTCCTGCTTTTCATCAGGTGCTTGTTTTTGTCTGCGTGAAGTCGGTACCTGTGCCTTATGTGTCGCCGGACGAGAGGTATTTAGTGGGCCGTGTTGGTCCACGATCCTACAGAATGTATCGGTGCATCGTAAGATATGGGTACATAGATTTGCGCAAAGACGACAATGATTTTGGTTCTAGGTTAGTCATGATTGAAACTCAGGATGATGGATCTAGGGAAGACATGAGTATCAGAAGTAGCAAGTCTGCAACACTTCAAAGTCTCAAGTCACACTCTACGAGCAAGAATCCCCAGAGGTCAGTCGTAGGAGGCGTGGAAGGGGTTTCTCTTCCAAGCTCCACAACCAATTCCTTGCCCTTGGAAGGCTTGGAACTCTGCTTTGCTGGTGCCATCTTGAGGACGAACTTCCTGGATGAAGGAGGATGAAAATCAACAGCAACAATGGTGGAAGAAGGGCTACAATTTCAGCAACCAAGGGGGAAGAACCAGGGCGTCCTGGTTCCTTGGGTTCCAAGAAACGTTGAAAGGGGTGGAGCAATCTCCAAAAGGGTGAATTTGATTTTCAAAACAAAGTTGTTACACAATTCTGTTACAGCCCCCTTTTGTAGGCATCTTTCCTAGTAAAATTACCCAAACACCCCTACTCAATTACCCCTACTAACAACCCTACTAACCATTCTACTAACAATACTAACAATATTCATAACAATTCCCTCCCCATGAAACACAACCTTGCCCTCAAGGTTGCAAGATACAATGAATTACAAACATCAACTTTCCATTTGCGTTGCAGCTGGGAGAGATGTATGGATATAAGCACCCGCAACTACCGAAGCTTTCAATTGAGAGATATGGAAGACGTTGTGTATTTGAGAGTCTGCTGGTAGCTGCAACTCGTAAGCAACCTGACCAATGCGCTTGGTGATTGGGAAAGGACCGTAAAAGCGGGCAGCTAGTTTGTTTGATCGCTTGGTTCTCAAGGAATTTTGTCGGTATGGCTGGAGTTTCAAATAGACTTGCTGCCCCACTTGGAACTCAGCATCACGTCGCCGGAGATCATGGTAATGCTTCATCCTCAGCTGTGCTGCCGCCAAGTTGTCCTTCAATTCCCTCAACAACTGATCTCTGGTCCTCAGCACCTCATCCACCTCTGCTGTTCTAGCTGTTCCCGGAATGTATGACAATAGGGTGGGTGGCTGCATATTGTACACGGCTTCGAAAGGACTCATTCGGATTGCAGATTGGAAGCTGGTATTGTAACAAAACTCAGTCTATAACACCCCGTTTCGGCTCACCCGTGAACCGACCCGGAAATGTCACCGGCGACCGAACCGTTCGCTAATCTACTAGATTCGGTTAAGCCGACCAGGATCTACTCTCGGCGTCTCAAGATGGAGATCAAATGTGAAATGCATGAATGGGAACAATTGGGTTCTAACGCGGTCCTACATGCATGCTATGACGTGCAAGCAAAGACAAAACAAAACAATAAATGAGAAACCAAAAGAAAATGTATACTACTACAGAAATACAGACAGAGTTTCCCTTAAAAGTGCAATAAGGGCCAACCTGTTCACGACAAGGGTATATAAATATTTTATCAAAATACGATAAAACATGATAATCTACCGTAGTATTCATCATTATCTCTTTTGTTTCAATTGAACCGAGCCTGAACTCCAAACTCACTACTCATTCACATTTATCCATTCATTTCATATCAAGCAATTTATCTAAACAAACACATCAAAATTATCATTCACGTAGCAATAACACACCGTCATTATACGTTACACGCGGCAGGTACATGTGTGCGCGGTTCTGTGCTGCTCCTCCACAGTCCCGACAGCTTTCATCGCTCGCATTCCTCACCTACATATATATAGAAAAACCATCAGTAACGAGTGTTACCGGCCCGGAAAATAACTAATATCAATCTGGCACAGGAGAGCAAACTCTCCTGTTGAATGAAAACCATATACTTCCTCAAGAACTCTCATCAGGGCACATACGGGAGTCGTTGCCCTCGGGTCGACAGCGTCTCCCTTTCTTTCTAATTCTCATACCTTGGCCATTTCTCTATCGCTTCTCGCATCAAATCTCATTCCTTTCCGCCCTCTGCACCTTCCATATTACTCCTGGCCTTGAGTACGAAGGCCGAGCACTCTCAGGCAGTCGCCTTTAGTACCCTTTAAAACCACAAGTCTAGACATGCGCTGCAATGCAGTACCCGTGAACCTCCACACTTCTCCGGGTTTGAGGAACTCAAAGGTGGAGTTGTCAGGATCCCTCGGGAATGAAACGGCCCGCACACCATTCCAGAGCCCACTATTGACACACACATGGCCGCTCGCGTAGCACGGTAGTCGGATTTCCCTCATTCAATCTCTCACAAAAATGCGAAAACTATACATATATATAGGTCTGGGTTGGGATTTATACAATAGACCCGAAGGCAACGTGAGCTGGATCTGAAGTTCGAAAACAAACTCGAGGGATCTCATCCTCGAGGGTTATTAATCCGGAAAAGAACTGTTGGCTAAATGACCCGAGTTAAGTGGGATCCGATAAAATGCCACTTAACTCGTCCTGCACATGATAAATCAAATACACAATGGAATAGCGTAAAATAGAGAATGAGTCCTAAACGGACCTGGTAGAAGCTCCAAACGGGTCCACGCGCCTAGGCGGCGAGCTCCTACACCGTACCTACACAATCAAGCTAAAAACTAACGCCCGCATGATGAATCACACATCCTATAGCATGCACACACAATCAACACAATCACACATCAACCATCACACATCAACCTATATCAATTCTAGCAAGTCTACTTAGGCTAGTTTGCATTAGATCAAGATCATTACCTAGTTACCCTAATTAGTTTCTTAGCCTCCATTTTTAACACCACTCAACCAAACAATTTCATATTTCTATTTTTAATCAAACCTACATTAAAAATATATATATATATATATATATATATATATATATATATTTATAACACACACACAAATCCTGGCATGCAATTCTAATAATCAATACTTTTAAATAATTAAGTTAAAATAAATTATACCTCGCGTCGTCGAAAATTGGCGACGGCTAGGGTTTCCGTTTCGTGGCTCGAAACTCGAATTCGGCACCTAGCGGTGTCCGAAGTCCGATCAGATTGGACCGGGTGCGTTCGGTGGATGATCCGGCGAATTTCCCACGAATCCAATTTTCCGGCGGTTCCGGCAGTTTTCCGGCGAGTGTCGACGGTTTTCCGGCGATGATTCAGGACAGGGCAATCATGGGGTCTATCCGCACCAGCTCGACGAGCTTGGTCCAATGGTGGTGTCAAACAAAGCAGCCGAGGCGGCAATGGCCGTCGACAGCGGAGTCAAAAATGGGCGGCGGTGGCGGCGTGCTCCAATCGGGGCTACGGCCGGCCTAGACGGCGGTCGGGATGATGGGGGAAACGTCGGCGACGGCGAGGGGGTGGTCGTCGGGGTCATAGCGGCAGCGGGCGGCCTGGACGATGGCGGAATCAGGCTCAGAGTGGCGACGGCCGAGGCGGCTTCACGGCATCGCAGCGGCGCGCCAGCAGGCGATCGGTGGCCGGGGTCGGTCGGGGTGGCACGGCGACGGCGAGGCGGACGACGGGCGGTTGGTTCGGGCGGCGGGGCGGTAGTCGACGGTGGTGGCGGCGACAAACAAAGTGGGCGGCGAGGGTTTGGAAGGGGGAAGTGTCGGGAATGGAGAAAATATACTCCAGTGGCAGTTTCGTAATTAAGTATTGACTCGATTCCTACTCAAGTCAAAATAATAACTAGTTCGTAATAAATTCTAAAAAATCTAGAAAAAATATGGAAAAATTCCATAAAATAAAACAAACACAACAACATCCAAATGACATGCTCTATAACTAATAACCCACCCGAATATAATCCAACGCGCCCTAATGTGTTATTCGGCCTAAAACTATTTCTACGATCAAACATATAAAAAAAAAAATATTGCATACTTTCATATATTCTGATAACTCATATCTCACCATCTTCTCGACGTTATCATTATATATTCAGGTACACCTGACTCTCATCGCTCATAACTCACGGCTGGCCTCGACTCAGCACGCGGTTCATGAAACTGACTCGACTCGAACCAACGGTTGAACCGACTGGTTCGGTAACGTAAAACCCTGACTCGAGTCATGAGTTTTACACAGTCCATGGCAGCCATTTAACTCAAGTATGAGGTCTATCTGCTGTAAAACATCTCAGATATTGCTCCAATACCTTGTTTATTGCTTCGGTTTGGCCATTGGTTTGAGGGTGATAGGCGGAGCTGTAGTTGAAGGCAACCCCTTGTAAGCTGAAAAGTTCCTTCCAAAAAGAACTAGTGAAGGTTGGATCCCTGTCACATACAATCGAAGCCGGCATCCCATGCAATTGAAAATTTCATCAAAGAACAACTTGGCAATAGATTGAGCCGAAAAAGGATGAGCAATAGGAAGGAAATGGCTGTACTTGGAAAGCCTGTCAACCACCACAAAAATGCCATCTTTTGCATGACTCTTTGGCAATCCACTAATGAAGTCCATGCTAATGGAAGTCCATATTTGTTGGGGTATAGGAAGTGGTTGTAATAATCCGGCTGGTGCTAACGTGGAACTCTTGAACTTTTGACAAATGTCACAATTCTGCAAATAGCTCACCACATCCTTGTGCATCCGAGACCAAAAGAAAACCGCTCTAAGTCGCTTCAAGGTGTAACACCCCAAATCCGGTTCACGCTCGTGAACCAAACCGGCATGTTACAGGCCCCGGTTAGGTCGGCTAACCCGAACCTAACTCATGTGGATCCAATCTCGGCGTCTTAAGATGAAGATACGATCCATCATGAATGAATAAATATGCAAAATCCTAACATGGTACTACATGAATGACAAGCAATTCAAAATACACACCAATACAGTTACGATCAAAATTCTGAAATCAAAACAGACCGGGTCTCCCCTAAAAGTGCAATTAGGGTCCACCCTGTCAAAATAA
>JAURVB010001647.1:0-28299 GCA_033002965.1 Piper betle | reverse complement strand
AGACCTACCTGTAAAAATCTTGGCCTTCTTGCACAACCTCCTCATTGTGCCCTTGATTCTATTGAGAATGCTTTGACTGAATTTTCACATTTTAACATTATTTCTTTAGATGCTGGTTTTAATTGGCTCTTCAAATGCTTTTCACTCAACTTCTTAAACCAAAGAGGCTTTACCATCTCTTAACTTTGCAAGAACTGGAACAGCCTTAGGTCATTGCAAGCTGAACTTTTGGTTTGAGCTATCTTTCATGAAATTGACTACTCACACCATCTGCTCAAACTATTATTTTGATGGACTGTCGGACAATTATTTTGGCTATATATAATAATGTTGAATGCTGTGTCAATGAAAGTATTCTATCATTGAGGTAATTATATTAAAATTTTGGCCTGTAATATAGATGTAACTTTTAAATGGATCTCTAGATCCAAAAATTCAAATTCTCATACATTTGCCAACTTGCTAGATATGAAGGGTATCCCTTTTGTTATACTTTCTCTATAATTGAAAGAATCTCTTCTGCTTAAAAAAATAAATAAAAATAGACAAGACATGCTACGCAGTTTAACTCTTAATTCAGTTCCTTTTCCTCTTCTTCCTTCCCTCCCTTTCCCGTAATCTCCCTAAAACCCTACTCACCCTTTCCATCTCTCCATGTCAATATCAACCCTAAAAATACTATTTATGCCCAATCCTCCTGCTCCTGAGTTTACAATGGACTGATGGGAACTTTACCTACAAAGGGCAGGGGAAAAGAGATAAAAGAGAGTCAATCTATGGTTAGATTAAACTATTAACACAATAACACTAATGTGAATTCAAGTTTATTTCTTTTGAAACATTCAAAGGTTAGGACTTTATCCCTAGCTTCAGTGTATATTAGCAAAGTGGGCAAAGATTAAAGGAATTCAAAACTATTTATTATTGAAAGAAGATGGTTGTAGAGGATACTGCTGCCCAAGTTTTTAGTCCTAAAGCACTTCCTTTTTTTATAAAGAAATTGGAGGAAGAGAACAGATTATTTTATTGTGATGGAGAAAAAACTGACCTGTATGGAACCATCAAAACTGACTTAAAACAACTCTAAGTTGTGTTTACTCATTGTCGTGTTTATTTATTCCATTTTGTTTGTACTTAAAGTTATTGTATGAAAGGTGAGAAAAGAGTCCATGTTGACGAGTTAGTCAGTCTGCAAATATTTTAGATATTACGGCCATTCTCCTAAGGTGGTGTTGTCTGAAAACATGGAAGGTGGGAAGGAAAGAAGACGCTAGCAAGGGGAAGTGGACTTATTTAAGGGGTTGGTTATCTTGGTTGCCTGATATGACTGTTTTTAATTGAAAGCCTTTAGAATTCTAGGAGTTAAATATTAATCTTTATTATTAGAAGCTCTAAACAATAAAAAAATCTTTAAGGCCTATTACTACCATTTCCACTCATGGAACTTTCTACTTTCCATGGGTTTTTCGTCGTTAACTAACAATAAACTTACAAAAAAACCAATTAACTTTGTTTAAGTTAAAGAGCCATGAGTTTATATTTATTATCATATTTATATGAAAAATATTTAGTCACGTCCACATCTACTAGCCCAAACTGCATGAGATTATTTTTGAGTTTCATAAGCTAATTTATATTAAAGCTTTTTTCGTAATGTTACGGGGAAAAGATTTATTATAGTACTTAATACAGCAAATTCCTCTGTATCAGACTTTTATTGGCGTAAATTGCCACAATTTATCCTGCCTATTGTAGTTATATCTTCCAGATTCTATAATTAGTAGTGATTTTTACGGATTACAAGGAGTTTACTACTGTAAAATCTTTTCTCTTGGTCAGCTTAGCTTAGCAATGAACTATGTAAGTCCCCTCGTAAGAAGCATATTGCATACAGGGGCATAGTTAAATCTGCTTTTAGCAGTGCCCCATCCAGACTGATGTTCAACCCACAAGAATCACAGTCGAAGTAGATAACGCCCACAAGCTAGGTTGTTGCAATTCAATGATTGTTCTGTTCACTGTACGTTGCTGTCCCCATAATCTAAATCCTACTGTACATAATAGCCAAACCATATTTAAAAAATAAAAGTTTAGTGACATATATCTTGCTTAAAAAACAGTCCAAAGATACTAATTAGGTAGGCATTCGTGTCCCATATATATCTAACTCATACAGTCTTTCAAGATTGCATTATTGCATTGCTATCTATATGTTCCTAAGCTTAATTGCAACAACGTCACTTGGGTCCAATGCCAATCCATTAGAACTGTTGTCATATTTTTGTGTGGAGACACTATAAGGGTGGACTCACTAAATCAATCAAGACATTAACTTTGGCTTAACTTTAAATTAATCAAATATTATATCCTAATATTTATTTTATAAATTAGTTTGAAATAATGATAAAAAAACTTATAAATATTATATCTTCTTCCCAACATAAAAAAGGAGGGAAATAATTACAATATTTTTAATAAGATGGATGATTGGTCGTGAAAATTAGATTTTTTCCTAATGATCAAGTCTTTGACTCTACGAAGCATGTAGATTCTTGTCCATCGCTCTATTCACTGCAAGATAAATTTTTATTTTATTTATATTTTATCATATATATTTAATTTTTACAATGATATCAGAGCCACTAGAACAAGATGTTTCAAGTTATTTTTTAAAATTAAAGATGATTAGATTATTTGTTGATCATAAATCATGTTTCTTGATTTTTTAATGATGATTTATTTATTATTTTCGTCTTTATTATAAAATAAATATTTCTTCCACAATTTTAATTCCCGATTTGATATGTGAATTTCTTTAAGATATGTTCTTAAAAGATTTATGCAAATAATCTTTTCTTATATCTATGCATGTATGTATGTCATGAATTTACTAATCAAATATAAAATTGACTCAATTTTTTTAAATTGGATCAATTTAAAACCAATTTTATAAGGTTTAAGTGGTTTACTATGGTTTTGTAACAAATATTAAACCAATTTTAAATACCGGGTATCCAAATTTTATTTTGTGACAAGAATTGACAAATAATAGACTTTAAAATGGGACCGATAACAAGTTTTAAATAGCTTGTTACAAACGACACTTATACTTAGTTGTATTTTGTGTTCCCAAATGCCAATAATTAATTACATGCTTAAGTGCACTGTTCACACATTTTTTTCTAATAAAATATTATTTATTTCATATACATGGTGAATAATATGCACATTTTTATGTACTTTGGGTACAAATAAATGTCTAAATTGTATAATTTTTTAAAAAAATGAGAAATGTGCTTTGTATACATTTTTTTGTATGCTTTTTGTGTATACAAATAGTCGATGTACTTTGTGTATATAATTTAGAAATGCAATTATTGTCCATTGATTGATGTATATGAGTTATGTTATTTGGTGTTAGTAATAATAAATTACTAATAATTCGGTTCTAGTAAAAAGTCTAAAGAAAATATACAATTTCTTGTATATGTTGCATAAAATGACTCTTTAATTTATGCTAAAACTGAAGCATAAATTGAGAGGAAGTTCCTGCTTGAAAGATTATTTGATAACTCATGTAGAACATATTCATTCAAATTCGATTAATATATAATTATTAAAAATGTGGGTAAGTAAATAGTGATTGCGAGCATAGCTTAATGTTCAATTCTATGCCACATAGTTATTTATTAATATCTTAATGGTTATTTGATGCAAATTCTTTGTGTTAGTAAATTCCTTTACCCGAATACGTGTTTTTTTGTTAAACATTTTTCACTTGACCTTAATCTTTTTCAAGTGTATTAATGATTATTTTATTAATTAGACTAGTTTTGATACAATTATAATTATGGATACTTGCATAGCTTATTTTTATAATGATCATAAAGTTTGAGCAATGATTTGTTAGTGTATATTTTAGTTCTACTATATAGTCATGACTATCGCGAAATAATTGGCTAACAAGGGTATTACAAAACCTTTAATAAACATGTATTTTGTTGTATGCTAAATTGCTCCAATTATTCCTTCTAGTTTAGATTTTTTATGAGTTTATAACTTAAACCAAGCTTCCGTTAGATTAAATAATTTAACATCTATACCCTATTTTTTAAGGGTAAAACATTAAAATGACCATATTTATTTGTTAGTTTATTCATTTAATTTGGTATTTAAATGATTTTGTATCATTATGAAGTATTTTGTGGTTTCTTTTATTTTTGGCACACTGTTGAAAATATAATAAATACCAAATATTTCTTGTAAATGGTGCAAGATTATTATTTTTCTTTAAATTAGTTTAGAGAAATAATGTGAAAATAAGGATATTGTCAATTAAAATGTTATATAAATTCTGTGACAAATTAGAGTTGCCAAAATTAAGAACAAAATCCTTGATGGTTAAGTTCATCATTACACGATGTGATTTTGATTATATTCTCAATAATATCTTATTAAGTGGGAACAAAGATACTTAACCAAATGTCTTTATATCAATAATTTTTATGATGCACTTTAAACAAGGTTGTGTTTTTGCTTTAGTAGGATGATGATATTGAAAGTTGTAAATCTATGTTTACACATCGACTTATTTTTTAAGAGGTTGAGGAATAATATTTATCTTTTGTAGATATTTGAATATTTTTATTTTTTACAATATTTATATGTGAACGTATGCATAAGAATGAGATTGATATAAAGATGTCATAATCCATAAATTAATTTATAAAATATGTGTTTAATATAAAATATTTTAAGATTTGTGATGCTTTATAATATCTACCTTTATAAAGATGTAGTTGATAATAGAATTTAATCTGAGTGGGAATCACATAAAATGATAGCACATACAACTCTTAACGAGTATGTGTATATATATATTAGATCACATTATTTGTTGATGTGATTTTATATTTTCTAAAGTGGTGAAATCTTATTTTGAATTGTTAGAAGATGTTGGAAGCATAAATGAAATTTATGAATATAAGATGAAGTCTTTGAACTTAGTGTGGATATAACTAAACAATTGATTAATTAATTTTTTTAGTCAAGTGATGCATGCATTTATCTCTAGATATTTGTTTACACAAGATATTTTTTATTAGTTGTGTAAATGACTATCAATTTACCTCAAGTTAACCACAATATATTTTATTTTTATGATTATATCAAATGAATAGCGAATAATTTTTTATGTAGTTATAAGATAGATTGACAACAATTCTTGCAACAAATACAACAAATACTCATAATGATCTTTGAATATGGATTTGGTGGTGCCCATAAATTGGTAACACACATTTACCCCATTATGTCAAAATAAGAGATGTTGGCGTATTTTTTTTGCAGAGATATCTATAAGGGGTAGAATCACCAAATTAATCAAGATATTTACTTTGACTTAGTCTCAAGTTAATTAAATATTATCTCATAATATTTATCTTATCAGTTAAATTTGGATAATGATAAAAAACCTATAAATATTATATCTTTCCCAAATATCCAAAAGAGGAAAATAAAATAATTACGATATTTACAAGAAGATAGATAATAAGTTGAGAAAATCAAACTTTTCTTAGAGATCAAAGTCTTGCTTGCGATAATGATGATTCTGGTCTTTTGATCTATTCATATTTTATTATATATATTTAATTTTTCCAATAACAAACAACGTTATATGAAAAACACAATTTAACGAATTCCAAGAACAGAGAAAAAAATGTGATCTTCGGCCCAGAGCCATCAGACGATCACTCTGGAAGAGAACTGTAGTACTGTACGAACAAGTAACTCATGCACCCCACCGTAACTGCTGTTGACCTTTACGTGGCAAGCCCACGGCTGCGCCATACCGACTATACATGTTGGCCAACCGACGGACAAGTCCCATCCGCGGCAAGCGGCATGGTTGAGGCTGGCATTGATGGGATGAGATAAATTAAGGGGCGATGGGCAATTGGGTGGTAGCATAATTGATGAACAGGCATGGAGACTGTTGTGATTTGTGAAGACAAGAATATATCGATCTCATCTGTAGCGGCATCTTTCGAACTGTGAGGATCCCAACCACAGATATGGAATTCAAATAGTTTTGTTAGGCAGTTGGGCCTCTCTTTTTCCGTGAGAAGGAAATGGACAACGGAGGTTTGCTTAATTTTCTGTGAAAAACTTTGTAGTTTGTTCCATTATTCTCACCTTTGTGCTAACCAGTTTCAGAAGTCTCTCTTTTTTCCCAAGCAGTTTCTGGAGTATATCTCTATGGTACTGCTAAGATACTGCTTGCCTCTTAAGTAGATGGATGAAGCAAAACTTACAGAATACCCCAAGTGAGTTTTCTATGCATTTCAGATTCAAATACAGGCAGCACCCAGTGCTATACAAGCTGTTATTTCTTCCTCTTTGGTCAACTTACTCTGCTAAGAAATTCAAGTAAAAGAAAGAAATTTTAAAAATCCTTGATTATATCCAAATTAATACACTGCTATCAATTGGAGAAGGATACCAGTTCAGCACCCTGCTTATGATCATTCCATTATGGTCAATATACTGTGACCATTGGTTGCATTGTTAGCAAGAATCAATGCATTAGGTAGACGTCATCCCTGTAAAGACTGATACCTCAATGGGCAAGCACAAATTTTGCAATTTGAACAGTGCACAAGTTGGAAAATGTTGAAATACCAATCCGCTCTCTCTTGCTTCAATGATTCAATCAAATAAGCATATCAAATAAAAAATAAAAAAGAGCCTTTTCAGAGGATGCTAAAGGATTAAATAAAATAACTAAGCTCAAACATCACACATTCACACTACACAAAACCAACACTGATTTGTAGCACAGACAAGAAAGACACAGAATTTTGTTCCTTCAAACATCGAACAAATAAGAAAAGCTCTGAACCTGAAAATTTCACCCTGCAAACTCCTGTTAGAGCAGTACTCCCACGCCTCCCACACCCCAGAGCTCATGTCGGAAGTCAAGTCGAATTCAACAAGAAGTGGCAACGCAAATTTGCAAACAACAATTTTAAACTAAATTATTATAACCAAAAAAACCCAAAAGGAGAGCTTGATCCAAACTTGCTGCTTCCCAGTCAGTTCAAAAATGCGAATTGGCCAGCAGCAAAGGTCGGACTGCTGCAACCACTGCTATCCGACAGTGATGCCAAGGTCCTATGCAAGACAGCGGTTGGGCTATCATGGGTGGTGGTACAACCTTCAACACAGGGCTTAACCATCAGATTCAGACTCCCACATGAGTGGGGAGAGAGCGAGTTGGAACCAGCAGAGGTGGTAGATTGCAGCACCTCCCCAAGCGGCCCTCCCAGCAATGGCATTGGAGCACTGGCCCAGCTCAAAGCCGCATGCTTTTCTCCATTAACGCTCTCCCTATCCGACTCCGGAACTCCAAGACCCATGTGTACCTGCTCCTCATCTTCGCAGCTGGGCATGGAGAGAGTAGAGAAGACATGGGGAACTTGCATTCGGCAGAGATCTCTGCTTCACTGCCGGTGATGACAGACGTGGTGGTGGTGGTGCTCTTTGCTGCAGTAGAGATCGACCAAGCATCGATGAAGTGCAAAGGCGGCTCCTTTTGCAATGGGTCTTCCACAGACGACAGATCCGAGTTGAAGAAGATACAGCACTGGTCGCTCTGCTCATGCCCGCCAAAGCTCCCACCCCCAAACCCAGAGAAGTTCAAGCTCAAGCTGTCTTCATAACATGGCCGCATCCTAGCTCCAACCTCCTGCTCCGCAAACTGCCACCCTGCTCCGTTCATCCATTCAACATACCTACAACACAACATCACCACACCCAATCAGACAACCAAAAAACCAAACACAAGAATCATCAAATATCACAAAGAACCCAGCTGTCCCAACCTTGGCTGCCGCTCAACATGAGTAAAGAAAGGATTTTTAGAGGCGAGGAAGCTAGACTGCGTAGCTGGGAAGCTTTGGAGTTGTGGGTTTGAGCCAGTGGTGGTGATTGTGGTGGCGGTAGTGGTGGAAGGGAGAGGTTGCGCTGCTCTAGCTTGTACTTCCACATGCTTTCTTGAACGAGGGCGGCCCCGGTGCATGTGGCGCTCGCAGTACTTCTGGTCCGGCGCCACATCCCGGGAGCACCGCCACTTCTTCCCGTCCGTCCGCCGGCACCTCCCCGGCTCCGGGTCGACGCTGTTCGAGAACCTTAAGTTGAACATCGACCCCCTCCCCACTACCAAAAAACACACCATATTGGTCAACCATCCAATATCATGCAAACCAGTAGCTACGAAGACAAAGAAGCGGCAGTACGAGGTAGGGAGGAGTCTTGGTAGCAGGACTTGGAGGGTAGGAGGAGGTCGGGAGGGATGGGGACGGCGGCCATCATGTACTTGTAGATCATGGCCTGCCGCTCCAGCTCCTGCCACTGAGCTGTGGAGAAGGGGAACCGGAAAGTCGCCGCCGCCGCTGTTGCTGCTGCCATACCTGCCACACACACCAATGCACACACACACACAGAGGCAAACCCATCGTCAAAAGACTCCACACAAAAGCTACATCATAAAAATAATATGGGCACTTTGGAATAGTATCGAGTAAAGTATTGAGTGTATTGACTTAGTTATAAAAGAGGAAGAAAAAGAGAACCTGGGGATTCGAAGTTAGCAGGAAATGGGGAAGGTGGAGATGGAAAAGGCTGCAGTGCAGCTGCTGCTGCTGCTGCTGCTATCGGTGATGTTGTTATTGTTGGTGTTGATGTTGTTGTTGTCGCAGTGGTTGCAGGGGGAGTAGCAGGGGCAGGAGCACCACCGTATAGATATAAATCCGTGGCCGCGCCACTGTGTCTAATACTAGTACTACTACTCTGGTCTGGACCGAGCGTGGGGCCCGTGGGCACTCGATCGGGGAACTTGTCGGTGCGCATCACCTTGCTCTGATGCTGCTGCTGTGCATGGCCGTGGACTGGTGCTGCTGCTGCTGCTGCTGCTGCTACCAACTCCTCCCCTCCCATGGAAGGCTTGGACTTGCCTGTCATGAAAGGCTTTTTGTAAAGATTTTGGGGAGACGGGTAAGTCGGCAACGGGGAGGATGTGGTGGTGAGATTGAGATTTCGGAGATTTTTTAGGGGTCGTTGGGTGGGGTTATGACGGGAGGAGGGGGGATGTGCCACCCGTGCTTCCAACATTCGCCGCACAGTGAACAAATTGACAAGGGCAAGGCGGCATCTACCACCCATAATTGCGCCATCTATCCTCTTGGTTGGAGCAACGCTGCTGTCCCCAGGGCTTAATTCTCGCCCAGAACCAAGCTCTGGAGCCATTCCTGAACCCTTTAATCTGATTAGAAATTAGAAATAGCAATTAAAGTTTTAAATATTTTATCATTTTTTATTTGCAATTTATATCTCGAATAATTATTTTATTTAATTTAGTCAAAATAGGGATGAGATCCGATGTCCAATATTCATTAATTTAATTCGAATCCGACTTAGTTTATATCCAATTTGAAATAATTTCACATCAAATTAAATTTGGAGTCAAACTTTTCAGATGTATAATATATCTGAAAATATTTAGGTCCGATATAGAAATTTGATTTGTACCTGATTTGAATAAGTAATATTTTATAAGCTTATATTTTTAAAATATTAAAAAATATTTTTATTTATTTATTCTCTATTTTTATATTAAACTTTATATTATTTATATTATTTTAGTCTTTTGGGTCGGATTTGATAACCTTTATATTTGAGTTCGTATTTTAAGATCCATATCAGATATGTATATACTTGTATGTAATCCATATCCGACCCAAACTCATTGAATTATCAAAAAAATTATCATGTATTCAAAATATATAATTAGCGATTGAATTGAATAGCAATTAAAATACTGTGGTTTTAAATAACAATTTTAAAAATATATTAAATTAGAAAATTGATTATGAATTAAAATTAAAATGATATAAAAGCCTAAATTATGCTTGATTGAAAGAAGGTACACGGATGCAAGGTACGTGGCATGCAGGTCAGATTAGCCAATATGATACATATTTAAAAGGGAAAATATCATAGATGTTCATATTTTAAATTTTCTTTTTAAAAATAGCCAATTTTTAAACTTGCATCACATATGCCAATTTTTAAAACTTTTATATCAATCATGACCAAATCTCATTATTTTTTATTCAATTACAAAAATACCCATATAAGTCTCATTTTTATTCAAAAAATAATGATAATAAATAGCAGTTATAATCTTTACTTATTTTATATATCATAATAAAAAGATTGGTAATGATGAATAGATTCTAAAATTATGTTATTTTTTAGTTATAGTTCAAAATGTACAATTTTAATTTTTTTAAATTTAATCAATTAATTTTTTTAAATTTAATCGATTAAATTCAGATCTTCGATACCGACATAACAATGAGATAGACATTAATCATTCGGTGTTTTAAAGATATATACTCTAATTTTAAAGATAACTCTAATGAAATGATAAAATAATAATTTAGTTTTTTATTTTTATTATATTGTGTTTGATAAAATCTCCTTTTTCTTAAAATTAGAGTGCAACTTTTGACTAATTTTTAATCAGTAAGTAAAATATATATATATAAAATAATAATGAAAGTATATAAAAAATAAATATTAATTTACAATGTTTTGAATTATGTGAGGATAATTAAAGATGAATTCTTGATCTCCATATGTTTTCTTTTCCGTGGGAAAATAAAGTAAGAAAAATAGAGAAAGAATTGGCATCACCTTCTTTATTTGTATGTACTTTAGGAGTCAACAAAGATCATATCCACCCTTATTAATAAAAAGAAAACCCAATATTAACTTGTGATTAAAAGTAAGAGATTTAATAGATCAAAATATAATAAAATTAAAAATACTTTCTACTCCGAAGAGTTATGGGTTCGAACTTAGCTAAACTCAAATTTTAACTTCTTATAAATAAAATAATAATAATAGTACATTTCAATGGGGATGGTCAATAATTTGAACCGAGCCTAGTTTGATGAAAGAGGCAAACTCTAATTGACCTTTTGGGTCTAGTAATAAAAACTTTCAAAATATATTATTTTTAAAGCTAATTAAATCAATATTTTAAAATAACATAAGTTATATATTTATTAATCTCAAGTGTCAAAAAATATTAATTTCAAATAATATTTTTTACTAAATTAATAAAAATTGATAATATAAATCATTATGAGACAAATCAATACCGAATTGTCTCCATTCCATGGCAATATTGAGTCAAATTTGAGTTTAATATTATACTCTATTGCACATATATATACTTGTAAGATATTTAATTAATTGGCATTATTGAAAGTGAAAGATAAATATTTGGGTTGTATGATCAAAATCAATTAACCCAACCATTTATTAAAAAAGTTCACTTTTTACATTTTTAAAAAATAAAAATCAAGAATTTTCCACTTTCGTGCAATAAAATTTTTTACATTCTTTATTGACTTGTTGTCATATGATCATTTTCTAGCTACGTTTAATTTTTTATATATTTTTTACAAAACATACATTTAACCAGACTTTATCGTTAATGAATGTGTGAATACGATACTGCGTTATAACTTTGGCAATAATTTTAATTTTAGCTTTTTATTGACAAGCCAGAACTTTTAAAGCAGTGAATATAACTTAATATTTGTAAAACAAAATATAATTCTTCATTTATATTAATTTCCCTAAGTTTTTCCCACAAAACTTTATCTTTTTTTATTTATTACTTACTAAGACTTTGTTTAGTTAACATGAAAGAAATAAAAAATCTTTGAAATCTGTATACAGTAATTCATACTAAGAACATTGATCTTCCATTGAAAATTTAAAGTATAATGTAATAAAATACAAAAAAGATTTAACAGCATTAGTCCCCTTCATAAATTTTATCTCTATCAATTTTTTATTAAAAACAAAAGTGAAAGGATAATTTTTTTATGAGAAGATTTTATATCTCATGATTTTTATATAATAATTAACTATTTGTAAATTATAACTAAACAAATTTTGTATATTTTATCAATGTTTTATCAAATATCGATTAAAATACTGAATTTTTCAACAAAAAGAAATTAAATTTTGTGAAAAAATTATACTAAAAAGTCAGATAACGATCAAATTTATACAAAAATTTAAACTATATCAAATGTAAAGATATTATGCGGGTATAATTAGATGGTAAGAAACCATATTTAAAATTATGATACCATCTAAAATCAAACGGAGCCGAGCAAACATCTACGTGCCAACAAACGGTTTGTAGTTAACCACTTTATTAAGTTAACAAAACATGGAGTTTTTAGTTTAGTTTTCAACATGTGGGGCCCACGCCAAATCCTGGTTTCGGTCGTGCCGCGTGGCACAAGATGGGTGCGTGCGTGGTGCATATAGGGGGCCGTTCCCATTCTGGCGTACGTACAAACTAATGCTCACAAGTGGAGGCAGGCTCTGCTACCACTACATGTACGGGTGTCACGGGCTGGGGCTACACAACTATGTAGGGAAGTAGGTATAGGGAATAGGGAATGCCCAAATTGTCGTGTTGTGAGCAGCTTTATGGTTTAAGACGACGCAACCACTCGACCCATCATGCATTACTCCAAGTTTTACCCCTCTTCCCTCAATTTCATGACAACTTCGTCTAACGTCTTAGCCCGTCAAACCACAAGCTGAAGTAGCGCGGCTTGCTCACAAGTGACTTAGCCGATCTTAATTTGTATTTAAAGTCGACTTGAATAGTTTAAAGGCCAATTTTAATTTATATTTAAATTTGACTCGAATAGTTTGAAGTTTATTTGAATTTGATTTGAGATCGAATAAGTTTTGAGTATGTATGCTCAAAATCGATTTAAACATTTCTTACACTATTCGAGTTCAACTCGAGTTCAAATATACTTAAAATATTAAGTTCTAAGAGTTCGCTCGAAATTGGCTCGGTTAGGAATTCGAAACTAGCTCGTTTAAGAACTCAAAACTAGTTCGATTGAGAGCTCGAAACAAGCTCATTTGAGAGCTCGAAAAGAAGTAGTTTATAAGCTCGAAAATAGATTGTTTTGGAGAAAATATACATTTATAAAGATTAAAAATTAACAAAATAATCTATAAATAAAATAGTCTCTCGTACTTACAATTTCAATGATTTTTTGGCAACTGTTGTCGGTAGCGGCTATAGTCGAGATGGTGGTGGTATAGGGTACCATTGGCACTGGTTCGGCGAGCTTTACGCGTCTATGACGTCGACAAGGTCGGCAGAGGAGGCTGCTCGCCTAAAAAAGGGCAAAATAGGGGCAGTTGGTGGTGGGGTGATGAGATCCAGCGGGGATCGGCAGTGCTGGGCTCCACTCCAATCGAGGAAGGTCATAGGAGGGTCGATGACATTAAGATAGCGACTGGATGGCGATGAGAGCGCGGCGTGGTCGTGACGGCTTCATTGTGTCGTGGAGACTGGACGATGGCCGGATGGTAGGGGGAATGGTCGGCGATGTTCTGACGGTGACTGGCGGCTTCGCCTAACAAAGGGCGTTGGCAACAGAGAAGGAGGGCGGCATCGAGGGTATGGGGAATGAGAAGCATTGGGGGGAGGGGGAGGGGTAGGGGGATGAAATGAGTCAGTGGTAATATTGTAAATAAAAGTTGATTCGTCTACGACTCAAGTAAAAAATAATAACTAACTCGTAATAAATCCTAAAAAGTCCAAAAAATAGGAAAAAATCCTATAAAATATAATACACACCATAACACCACAATGACATAGTATGTATATTATTATATTATATTATCGAATCAAGCTACGAGTCGATTGTGAGTCAAGTTCAAGTTATAACCGAGTCGAATTGAGTCGAACGCTTCTTTGCTCAAACTCGACTTATAGGATTCGTGTTCGAGCTAGAGTATTTAAATGTCGAGTTTCGAGTCGAGTCGAGTTGAGCCGACTGCCAAATACTCATTACTTGTGCTTAGTAGGGGGCACTAACTTTGAGTTCAAACTATGCTTAAATTCGATTGGTTTATTTTTTTAGTGTAATTGAATATAATTGACTTCAGATTTCAAGTTTGAGTTAAATATAGGGCTGCTTGAATTTTATTTATGTATGCATATTTTCCATGGACAAGACTTAGGATGCAATAAGTCAACCTTGCATCAATAGTAGGTCATCATAAACAAAATTTTATCATGTAAAAATCATTACATATTATATTTATTATATTTATATTTTATGTAAAATCTATGATAAAAATGTATACTTGATAAACATTGTCAAGCTTCGGTTTGGGTCGAGCTCAAATGGAAGTAGTAATGGGTTCAGATTGATAAGATTTATGTATTTTTGTATTCAATAGATATTCAAATGTTTGAATATGTATATAATCTAATTCGATTATTAGATCCATTTTATTTACTATATATGTATCTAATATAAATCTTTTAAACCCTTATTCAATCTATATCAATCTGATTTGATAAAAAATATAATTGTATAAATTTTAGTATCAAATATGAGAAAAATAATAACAAATATTATTTTAAATATTTCAAAATATAATTTAACAAAATTTCCTAACCGAATTGGACACAAATCAAATTTATTGATATACAATATCCAAATCTTCATTGGAGATATATACTCATGGTATTTCGATTCAAATTCAATAGAGTTGAATTAATTTGTCTAATTATAATTACAACAACTCTTCCATATCTGTCTTTCCCCTTAGACAATATGTGTGTGTGTGTATATATATATATATATATATACATATAGTATTAGACAAGTATCTAAAAGCCTTTATGTCAAGATCAATTTAGCCAAACTTCATACCTCCCATATGTAATGTACCATAAATTAAGTTAATTTAATGTAATCAATACATGTAGTCAATGCATACTCAATATGTAATTATAAATTTATCAGGTGTAACATCTATATATGTATATGAATGAGAATGCCTAAATGTGACAAAATTTATTCCATTTCGTTGTATAGAGCCGGTCAGTCTTTTTTCATGTGAATATGACTTCAATGTCTCCTTCAATTTCTACCCATATTTTTTACTTGTTCTATAATCTTTCTTCCACTGGACATGTTTATGACCTTGGCCCTCTTGAAACCTTTTCTATTATAGGTAACAATATCACCAACCAAGTTTCACTGGAATTATTTAGTTAAGAGAATTATCATCTTTAGCATTTTTTGTTCCTTCATGTTTTTAACCGTCAAGGTCAGGGGGCTTTGTTGATGGTTCTATCAACCCACCACCTTCTCATACGATTGCCACCTCCACCAATGTAACTTCTTCTAACTCTCATTACTTGAAATGGTTTCGGATAGGCCAAACCATTCAAAGTTGGATTCTTGCCACCTTTTCTCCTGCTATCTTAGGGTAATTACCTAGACTCACCACTTATTATGTCATGTGGCAAAAGCTTTAGAAGATATTCTCATCGAATTCTCTAATGTGTATTCATCAACTCAAATTCGAGTTGCAAACTATTCAACATAAGAATCTTACAATAACCAAATATTTTGAGAAATTCAAATCATTAACAGTTGTCCATCCTATTAAGGAGACATATTTAGACTTCTATACCCGTGGTGGTTTAGGGCCAAATTTTGAACCAAATGTAATGTTTGTCACTTATCATAAGGACATCATTACAATAATAGATTTGCACCACCTCCATCTCACTCAAGAGCATTGTCTAGCTCTCCCCTATCAATTATCTTCCTTAGAGATCTCCTCCATAACAATGGCCAATGTTGCAGGCTAGACTATTGGCAAACTCTCTCTCTTCAACAATGCTAATCGTGCTAGTTGTGGTTCCTATAACTGTGGTTGAGGTCAAGGCCATGTTTGTGAAAGTGACAATGACTTTTACAATCAACAACATGCTACTTCAAATAGTATATTTTTCTTACAATTGTTGTCCACAATGACAAATTTGTAACAAGTGTGGTCACACCACACTCCATTGTTAGAATAGGTTTAATCAAGCATATCAGCCATTATCACCCCCAATTGCTAATCTCACATGTTTGGGTAACTCATCAATGTCTGAATGGTACCCAGACTTTGGAGCCACTTATCACATTATTGATAATCCCAATCTACGTATTGGGAGGCGAGCTTATCATGAATGTGATCAGGTTATGTTTGACAATGACAAAAGTTTATCCACTAGCTCTATTGGTTTCACTCAAATTTCTCCTAATATTCATCTTAAAAATGTCTTACATGTTCCTAATTTTGTTAAAAACTTGTTTTCTTTATCTCAATTTACAAGAGATCGCAAGTGCCTTGTTGAATTTTTGACACAAGTGTCAAGGACAAGGCTTCGGCACACATGAAAACTTTTATGTCATTGATCGGAGATCACCACCTCCTTAAGGATTACTCACAATTCATGTTAAATTGAATGTGTGGCATAATCGTCTTGGTTTTCCTTTTCAAGTTGTCCTTTAATGAGTTTTGTAGTCTTCATCCATTAAGGTTCTTGGAGTCAATAAGAATTTGCACGTATGATCATCGTGTTAATTAAGTAAAAGTTGGTCTCTCCTTTCCTATCCAATTCCAATTTCATGACTATACCTTTAGAAATAATTTTGGTTGATATATGGGGCCCTTCTGTTGGTTCTAATCAAAGTTTTTGTTGTTATATCTCTTTTATCGATCATTTTAGCTTTCACACATGGATTTACTTTTTAAAACTAAAAAGTGACGCTATTAATATTTTTGATAACTTCAAAACCTTGATTGAAAATTTGGTCCATCATTAAATAAAATATTTTGAGAGGGATAGTGGATTTGAATTTGTGAGTCATAGGGTTCAAAGTTTTACGTCAAAATAGTGTATTTCATCGTGTGTCTTGCCCCTACACACCACAACAAAATGGTATTGTAGAATACAAACACCGTCACATTATAGAAATAGAACTTACCGTCTTGGCTTATGCTTCGGTTCAAACTTCTTATTGGGATTCTTAATTTCAAATTGTTCTCCATCTCATCAACTTACTTCCACATGCAACCAGTCCATATAAATCCTTACAATATGCACTCTTTCATAAAACTCTAGATTATGCATCCCTTTAGGTCTTTGGTTATCTCTATTTTCTGTACATAGGCTATACTCTAAAAATAAACTTGATTTTCATTCATTGTCTAATGTATTTTTAGAGATATCATCTTAATTACAAAAGCTACAAGTGTTTGCATATTACTAATGATCTTGTTTTTCTCCCCATAAGTGTATTTAATGACTTTATCTTTCCCTTTGTGTCCGTCATACATCCTTTCACACATCTGTCTAACATATCTACATAGGCAAACTCTTTGATCCTCCTCCTTCCCCTACCACCACCAGCTATATGCCCCAACCTTGAGCATCAAAACATTTCTCAAGAGTCAACACCACCACCTTCCTCCCTTGGCAATGAAATGCCCACTAATGTTCCTCACACAGCAATTTCAATGCTAGCACCTCTGATTTTTGGCTAATGACGCACTTGACCCAAATCTTAATAATTCATGAAGTGATCTCATTCAACATGTACTAGTTCAGTGAGGATTTTCTACTGTTGCACCCTTGTCTAGTCACCCTTTGGTCACTTATTTTTAAAACGAATTTCCTCAAACCCAAAATCTTCAATTCTACACATCATCCGTTGTTGTTGTCTCTTCATGAAACTGTGCCTACTTGTTATAATTAAACCATTAAGTATTTGCCTTGGCATCAAGCTATGTCTAAAGAGTTCAATGCCCTACTCTCTAACAACATTTGGCCTTTTGTACACCTTCCGGTAACCATTGAGCTATTGGGTGTAAACGAGTGTTTCAACTTAAGTATAAACCTAATGGCTCCATTGATAGATACAAAGTATGACTTGTCGTTAGAAGGTTCAACTAGTGGGAATACATTGATTATTTTGAGATGGTTAGTCCAATAGTTAAGCTTGTTACGATTTGGACAATCTTGACTATTGCCATCACCTATGGCTGGCACATCTGACAATTGAATGTTTAGAATATATTCTTAAATGGTCATCTCATTGAAGCAGTTTTTATGATTTAACCTCATGGATTTATTGATGGCCAACAATTTATAAATGTGTGTCCCCATAATTAGTCACTTTATAAACTCAAACAAAGTCTACGAGCATAGTTCACTCATTTGTCCAGCCTATTGTATGAATTGGGATTCAAGTACTCTAAAGTTGACTCTTACCTCTTCTACTTATTTACATCTATCATAATTGTGTTTATCTTAGTCGATATAGATGACATCATAGTCACTGGATGTTCTCCCTCGGTCATTTCTTCTCTCATTAAGGATCTTAGCACTCATTTTACAATGAAGGATTTTGGTAACTTGCATTATTTTACACTGACTCTCCTCTTCTAGACTTATCTATTTATCTTACTACACTACAATATTTGACCCTTACTCGGCCAAATATACAATATGCTAGTCAACGAGGCTTGTCAATTTCAGCATGCTTCAAGCGATGAGCATTGGTCAAGTGTTAAACAAATTCTAATGTATCTTGAGGGCTCTCTTGATCATGGAATCGTATTATCTCCAGTTGAGAGTTTAATTTGATCTCCTACTCTAATACTAAATGGGCCAAAATTTTAGACGATCGTCTCTCAACTACTAGGTCTGTTATCTTCTTAGTGGATAACCTTCTTTCATGGTCTTCCAAGAAGTAGTCTACTGTGCCTCGGTCCAGTGTTGAGGCTGAATATCGGGCTTTAGCTATTGCAGCTTCTGCAATCTCTTAAATAGTTCATCTCTTTCACGAACTACACATTTCAATTCTTGCTCCACCAACAATTTGGTGTGATAATATTTCAGCCATGTACATTACAGCCAATCCTGTCTTTCATGGTGAACTAAACATGTGGAAATTGATTACCCTTTGTACATGAACATCTTGCACAAGGTCACTTAAAGGTTTGGTTTATTCCAACCTGTGACCAAGTAGTGAATATTTTGACTAAGGGCCTGAGTCGATAGTTAACATAATCACCTAATAATCAAACTCATGATTTGTCCACTTATCGTGAATTTACCTAGGAGTGTTAGACAAGTATCTAAAAGTCTTTAATGTTAAGATCAATTGAGTCTGACTTTATAACTCCCTATCTAATATATCATAAATTATGTCAATGTAATATAATCAATATGTAATTGTAAATTTATGAGATATAATATATATGTGTGTGTGTGTGTGTATGTATATATATACACACATATATATATGTGGTGCGCTGCATGCATTTGCAGTGCATGCAGCCACATCACACGAGAGCTGCTAGATCAAGTCTAGCGACTCTCATTTCTCCCCACCCTGGTTCTGCTGCCTCCCCCCAGGTAATCGGTGTTGGCTCCCCCCCCCATGATGCTTACAAGTACAAACCATGAAAGATCATGCCCACGTATAACTTACAAGTTACAAATCTGTCAAGTTTGATTAAAGTAAATTGCAAATCTTGGACCCAAGTTGTAAATCACTAAGATTATATAGTCATTCAAGAGTCATAGCTATCATAGTCGTTCTTCCATCACTGCTTTGAGATTCACCATCACTACACCAACACCCCTGAATAGACTCCACGACTCCACTTTCATATGGAATATTTTTTTGCCTATATGTTTAAAAATAAAACATGAAAAATAATCACATAAATTATATATAACAAAGATCAAAACAAGGTTTGTGTTAGGCAACATTACCAATGTCCTACAATTATAGGGCAAGTGCGCTTAAGATGCCCAACTCCCTGTTTGTTGCAACCATGACATAGCCTATCTTTTACTATATGTTCCATTACAAGTTCTTTACCACTCTTCCACTTTTTACCACTTCCTTTTGTCTTTGATTGTGCCGGTGGATGTACTTGTATTCCATGATGCACTTGTATTCCATGATGGACTTGTATTCCATGATGTAGATCATCTACCACATCTTCTACCAATTTTTCTATCTCAAAAATTTTTGCTTGGCGAGCTCAAATTTCTCAGATGATGAATATGCCTTTTTAGCCCATTGATTGAATATACAGTGCAATTCTCCCCAATTAGAGAATAAAGTTTTATTGCAATCACCACAAAGTTCTACTCCATCACCATCAAAAATAACTTCCGTTTCTATGTCAATTGTCCATCTCTTCACGATATAGAGTTGAGGAAAAATATCGCCCTCATTCAATCTCAATACATATAGCAAATGCCTACATAGAATACATTCACTTTCCAAAAGTTTACAGCTACATGTGCATCTATTGTCAACTCCTATATAAGTAACACGTGAAATTAACTCTTTATTATTTCTACAGCATGTTACATCATACAGTTCAACATCCTCCCCATCTAATCTTTTATGAGATGAGTAACAAACCAAACTATACTGTAGTTCTTCTTGAAACTTATAAAAAATTTTCAAGTGTAAACCTTTACCATCTTACATTCTATCTTGAATGGAGTGACCAATTTGAGGCTTTTATATGAGTTTTCATAAGGTTCTTTTGCCTCGTTTAATCTTTGTCTTTTGATAGCTCTCTCAAATCTATGTATAAACTCAATAAGGTTTTTTATTTATTGACATGCTTTGAATAAAATGATTTTTGAGATTCACTTAGTTACGAACTTCTTATACTAGCCAAAAATATACCTTTACTATACACAGGCACCCACGCTCAATGAATTGCATATATGGATTTTAACCACTCATTTTGCCCCAAGAAATTGTCATTCATTATTTCACTCCATTGTGATTCAAATTCTTCTTTGTTTTCTGCACCATAAATTAAACTATGAAATGACTCATAAAACTCCCTTTTGTAAGTAATTGCACCTAATTTTTTAATTTCTTTCTTAAGGATATGCCAAATGCAAAGACAATAATATGATGAAGGAAATCTCAGTTTAATTGCTTTATCCATTGCAGGATCTTGATCAGTAACAATTGCCATGGGATGCTTTTGATCCATGCATTTCAAAAATGTTTCCAAAAGACACACAAAAGACTCAGTCTTCTCACTACACAAAAAAACACATCCAAATATAATAGTGTGCCTATGATGCTTTACTCCGGCAAATGGTGCAAAAACAAGTGCATATTTATTTGTATCAAATGTTATATAAAAAATCAACACATGAGAAAAGTTGATAATTTTTTCTTGTAACTCCATCCTTCAATCTACCATCATCATCAACTTCATAGCAATAAAAAAATGAGTCATTTATCTCTTTCATTTCCTCAAAATGTTCCATCAATAATTGGGCATCAATTTCCTTTATATCTTCTGTATTTTTTATCTGGGCATTTCTATTATCTATCTTTGTACAACTAATATTTTCAATTGAGAAGTTTTTATGTTAGCATCTGCAAATGTGTTAATCAAACTTTAGTGCACATTTGTTATGCGACCTGAGAAAATGAGTTTTTGATGGTGTAAGGAGTGCATGACTATTTGCAGATGCTAATTTTTAGTTCAAAATGTATGACCTTTCATGTGTCCTCCTTATTTATAGTTACCCTAATGCGTACTTGACAATCTTCTCTAATGATAAGATAAGTTCTCTTTTTCTTTTCTGGGGTATTCCTCTCTTTCGTTTGCTTATATATCTTTATTGCTATCATCTTCATATCCAATATGTATTTTACACTCATCTTCTTTTGAATGTCCTTCTTTAAAACACACAAACACTTGAGAACATAACTCTTTTGTTCTCCTATGATAATGTGTACTATATTTACGTATACCAAATTTGGCCATTTTTGAATAATTAGTGTAGAAGTTGAGTGCATCGTGCAAACTATCAAATTGTATTCCAACCTTTGGTTTGACCTCATCTTCTATAATAGGATAAAATGTTGTAATATATTGGCTTAATTCTTCTTCGGCATTTCCTCTATCTTTAAGATTGTCCATTCTTAAAAAATACAAAAGTTATAAAAACTAAGAATCTAATCAACTAAACTAGTCACCATAAACATTCTTTCATCAAGTCAAAGTAATTTCAAAGGCTTAACTCTTACCTTATTCTCGTATGTAGTTGGATTTGTTCTTTGTTGACAAATGCAATGTTGACCTCCTCGACTCCACTAACAAATATTTTTGACCTAAAAACAAATTTTTTTAAACTGATAGAAACATTAGTTAAAGAAATAAGGGCAACCATTATTTTGTCAAAAACTTCCTTTTTCATTATTTAGTATATTCACTGTTTAATTTAATCAGATGATTATAAATTCTCTCACTTATGTCCATTTACACACAAAAATTAAATGAAACAAAATTTGAATAACGTTAAAAAATATCCCACCCTCAACATGGCAAGTTCGGCACGGGAGGGCAGGGGGGGCCAGCTTGTGGCGGCGGCGGGGGGGGGGGGGGTGGCTTGTGGCAGGGGTAAGGCGGCAGGGGGAGCTAGAGGGGGGGGCTGGCAGGGCGAGGCGGCAGAGTGGGCGCCAGGGGGGACGGGCCGGGGCCCAGGGGTAGGGGGCTGCGGCAGACTGGGGCAGGGGGTGGCAACAGAGGGGTAGGGGTGTTCACAAAGGGGCAGCGACGGTTCGGGGTGTGTGCAGCAATGGGGTGGGCTGGCCGTCTTACGGTTGCCAGGGGAGGGGTGGGAAAGCTGTGCGTGGTAGGGTGAGCGGGAAAGCCAAGCATGGGCGGGACACGCACTGGTAGCAGTGCGGGGGGAGTGGGTGGAAGAAACATCAGCGGCAGTGCGGCATATATATATATATATACATGAAAATGCAACACATCATCAACATGCAAACTGGGCCACCCATCCACATCCGACGGCCCATCGTTGTCAGCGCCCCCTCCCCCCCCCACGGGCACCTTGGCACCCTGCCCGCCATCCCCCACAGGCACCCCGACACCGGCCTGCCACCGCCCGCAGCCCACCCATTGCCCACATCCAGATCCGGCACCGGCCACCGCCCATGGCCAGCCGCTGCCGCGCACAACCCACTCGCCACTGCCCCCGCTCGCGGCCCACCTGCCCCACCCACTCGCCACTGCCCCCGCCTGCGCCCTGGCCACCACCACCCCCCTCCCCCTCGCCTCTGCCATCGCCCGGGCCTCCACCACAGCCGGTCGGCCATGCCGCCACCGCCCGCAGCCCTCGCCACTGCCCACGGCCACCACACTGCTCGCCCTTGCCACCGCCTGAGCCAGGCCGGCCCCTGTTTCGACTTGACTAAATAAAAACTTGACTCGGTATCGACTCGAGTCAAGTTAATAAAAAATTGACTCGGTCTCGACTCGAGTAAAGTAAATAAATAATTGACTCCGTTTCGACTCGACTTAATAAAAATTGACCCGATATCGACTCGAGGCAAGTTAATAAAAAAATGAGTCAGTCTCGACTTGAGTAAAGTAAATAAATAATTGACTCCGTTTCAAATCGACTTAATAAAAATTGACCCGAGTTATAAGACACATGAGATCCATCTTATATAACTTTCTTGTCATGATGAATACAAACCATACAGTATGATGTAACATGTTGTAGAAATATAGTATGGTTTGTATTCATCATGTACAAGAAAGTTATATAAGATTGATCTCCTGTGTCTTGTAACTCGGGTCAATTTTTATTAAGTTAAGTCAAAATGGAGTCAATTATTTATTTACTTTACTTGAGTCTAGACCAACTCATTTTTTTATTAACTTACCTCGAGTCGATATCAGGTCAATTTTTATTAAGTCGAGTCAAAACGGAGTCAATTATTTATTTACTTTACTCGAGTCGAGACCAAGTCATTTTTATTAATTAACTTAGTCATCGAGTCAAGTTTTTATTTAGTCGAGTCGGAACAGGGGCCAGCCTCGGGCAGTGGCAGGGGCGGTGGCCGCACATGATCGTGTCAGGTTTTTATTACAAAATTATTTTATATTTTTTAAATTTATTTCATAGTATTGACTCGAGTCGGATTGAATTAAGTTTTTATTATGAAATTATTTTATTTTTTAAAAAATTTATTTTGTAATAAAAACTTGATTCGAGTCGAGACCGAGTCAAGTTTTTATTATGGAATTATTTTATTTTTTAAATTTATTTTGTAATCAAAACTTGACTCAGTCCCGAGCAAGATCAATTCAAGTTTTTATTACAAAATTATTTTATTTTTAAAATCAATTATTTTATTTTTAAAAAATTTATTTTGTAATATTAACTTGAGTCAGGATCAAGTAAAGTTTTTATTACAAAATTATTTTATTTAAAAATTATTTTTTGTAATATTAACTTAAGTTGGGATCGAGTTAAGTTTTTATGAAATTATTTTATTTTTGTAATTTATTTTTTAATATTAACTCGAGTCTGATCTAGTAAAATTTTTATTAACAAAATACCCTCACTTGTTTCTTCCCTGTTTGTTTTGGCACGCTATCCCCTATCGGTGACCTTGCCATCAGCCGCCCACTGGCTAACAATGTTGCCACCTCGGGGCTGGATGGGCCTGGTGGAAAACGCTCGGTGTCGGCCGAGCGGGGGCAACCTGGCACGGGCAGCTATGAGCAGGAGGAGCAACACGGGGAGGGGGAGATCGCCGCGGTTGCTGGCGGGGGCGGTGGGGGTTGGCTGTAGGCAGGGCCAAGGGGGTTGGCTGGGGGAGTGGCAGGGCTGGGGCCAGGGCGGGTCTGGGGGCAGGGTGCAGTCGAGGGGGAGGCGAAAACCAGCGTGAGGGGCAGAGCTCGTGTGGGTGGGGAGCAACGCGGGTGGGGGGCCGTCGCGCTGCTGGTGGGGGCTGGTGGGGGACAGCGGCTGTGGGAGGAGCCAGGGGGACTTGGCTGGAGGCGGGATGAGGCCAGGGCTGGCCAGGGGCGGGGCGGTGCCGAGGGGGCAGCGTGAACGGCAGGAGGGGGGAAAGGGTAAAGGAAAAAAACGAGTTCGAGCCGTTAGGATTTTCATCCAATGGCCCGGACTCGTTGCGATGCATTTTCATGCAGCGCACAAACACCATTTTGGTGTATATATATATCTATATATATATATATATATATATATATATATATGAGCACGGGGACTCTGTGATCAAGCACAGCGTTGTTACCTGTGCTTAAATTTTAATCCGGCCATTAAAAGACCATCCAACGGATCTGGGAACCTGAGCACTGTACAAAATTTATTCAAACGCCATGGACGGTGCCGCCCTCTCCATCTCCGACTACTCATCGCCGCCACTACCGCCGCCGGTGCCACCAGCTCTGTCTCCACCACCGACATCGTCGCCACCAACGTCGACGCCTTCGTCGGCCTCGCCTCTCCCGGCGGCGATGGCGAGATCTGCTCGATCCTCCACGAGGCCTGAGAACCGGGAGCACACGAAGAAGAAGAAGGCGCTCCGGTGTGTGCAGGCGATGGCGGTGGAGCTGGTTGGAGTGGATGTCGGTCGTTTTGTGGATCTGGGTGGTTGGAAAGTAAGAATATTTGGTCTGATTTTGTGGTGCTGGTTGGGTGGGACGGGATTCTGCATTCTTGGAAATGGTACGTGTGTTTTTTTGGTTTTTTTTTTATGATTGTGAGCTAGTAGATTTATTAATTTGTGCGTTTGATAAAATTGAGACTTGGCATTGAAATTTGAGACAATTTTGTTTGCTTTCACATTGATGGATGCGTGGAATGCCAATGTGGGAATTGTCACTGTTTTAAAATGAGCCAACTTGGGACTCGATTAGTGGTGTGTGGGGAGTATGGATTGGAGCTAGGTGTATCAATTGTCTGGATTTTGGGATTTTTAGCGAATTTGTATTGAAATTTGTTTGCTTTCACGTTATTGGTCTTCACATGGATCATTGTTGAAATGGTCGTCCGGAAAGAGTAACAGAGTAACTGCTTTGAATAGCCAACTTGCGAATCAATTATTAGTAACTGCTTTCCCAGAGCTGAAATTCTTCACGTTAAATGACTACGCCGTCCAATTCGTATTTTATTTCATTTACATAAATTTGCAGATTTCACTTGCATTCTTTGCTGCAGCTGGGTTCGCACATGTTAAAACTGCTACTGGTACAGTATAATCCTTGCGAATCTAATTGATAAATGAGTAGTAGTTCTGGAAAATAGATGACAGAAATTTCATGAGATAGCTTCCATATACATGTAGAGGACATCCATGTCTAGGTAAATGGTTCAATTTAGGGGGTAGTACACAATAATATCTTTAACTACAGTTTTTGAACATTCTGATTTATTAGTCGAAATCTTTCAGCTGATTGAGACTTCCACTGGCCTAGCAGAAGTATATTAGCTTGTCATCTTGAAGAGAATTTATTAGAAGTATTTTGGGATTCAACATATTGTTGACAATGATGCATGATTTGTTGCAGCTGCATTTAGTTTGGGACTGGTGGAAATGGGTAATGGAACTCCTGAAGTTATGTTATGGATGACGAACTGTATCAAACTTCTTATTCCTTTGAATGTACCGTCTTCTTGAAGTTTCTGCTTTGCAGTTTGTTCCACAACTAGACAATGTAAAGGTAATTCTATGATGTAAATGCATGACACTAGACAAAATTGTCAGTATCTTTAACTTAGCATGCCATTGTGTTTAGACTATTTTGCATGCCATAACCTATACCAATGCCTTTTGATTTTGAACTGCGTAATGCTGAAAAATTTCTCCATTAGTTGCGTGACCTTGGTTCGAATGCTGTCAACAGAATGATTGCAAGTTCCATGAAAGGTGTGGACTTCTGGATTGTTAATACAGATGTTCAAGCCATGAGGATGTCTCCTGTAATTCCTGATAATCGCCTTCAAATTGGTCAAGAATTAACTAGAGGTCTTGGTGCTGGTGGGAATCCTGATATTGGCATGAATGCTGCTAATGAAAGCAAAGGAGCCATAGAGGAGGCCCTATATGGGTCTGACATGGTTTTTGTGACTGTAAGTTTTGCTTTCATCTACTTGTGCTTTACCTTTAATCATGCATCAGGTGCAGCATCATTTTGGCTAAAAATTGCATGTTCTTTTTAGTGGAATTCTGAAGCTGCATTGGATTGGTTTTTGCTGTTAGCATTTAGGTATATTCATCATAAGGAGTTTTGCTTTTCTATTATGAGCAGGCTGGCATGGGTGGTGGAACTGGCACTGGTGGTGCTCCAGTGATAGCAGTAATTGCAAAAGAAGAGCAGTTCAAGCTCAAGAAGGAATTGCTGCTCTTAGGAACAACGTGAATACATTAATTGTTATTCCTAATGACAAACTTCTGAATGCTGTTTCACAGTCTACGCCAGTCACTGAAGCATTTAATTTGGCTGATGATATTCTACGACAAGGTGTTCATGGTATATCAGATATAATTACGGTATGTATGCCATTGTGTTTAGACTATTTTGCATGCCATAACCTATACCAATGTCTTTTGATTTTGAACTGCATAATGCTGAAAAATTTCTCGACTGTAGTGTATTTTTCAGGTCTAATCTATGTTGTCTTTTTTCTTTCAGACTTATGACCTTGCTAAATTAAACTTGATCCTCCCAATTTGTGCTAAATCGAATCCCTGGAGTTGCTTTCACAACATAAGAAGAAAAGCATTGATAAATTGAATCCCAATATGTTTTTCATTAAATTAAACTGTTATGGATTTTTAGCTCAAAATTGGCAGAGCACTCAAGAAATACTTGAGGGATGGTGGTTCGAATCCATCAAGATCCTATTTAGTAAATATTTGATAAAAATTTGAGACGTTGTAGTTATGTAAAAAAATAAAAAATTGTATGATTTATCACGGTTGTGTTCAAAGTAACATATATATGATATTAAAAATAATATAAATAGACAAAAATATATCATCGTCATTCAATAACATTACAGAAGATTAAAATCTACAAAATGCACAAAAAATACAATGACAATGTTTCCCCACATCTACAACTATACATTATATAAGCCCACAAAATCCTATTATATGGAATCATTGTTACAATTACTATGAATATTTTTACATGTTGTAGAATAATGACCTCTCTCATTACAAAGACTACACATCCGTTTTTTTGTTTGAGCTTGAGCAACTTCATATCCAGCCTTCAATCTGTGACTATTCTTGGGACGACCTTTAGTACGCAACTGAGAGGGGTCACGTACTACTATTTGGGGAATATGCTCCATTGAAGTTGTAACTTGTCTCCCAACAGACTCGTTACTTGCTTGTACTCTCAATGAAGATGAAGTCCCAATTGCATCAAGTTTTTCAACCAAATTTTCTAAAAGTGGTAATGCAAACTGATATCGCTCAT
>JAURVB010001645.1:0-38366 GCA_033002965.1 Piper betle | reverse complement strand
TATCACTGCACTCCGGTGCCAGTGCCTTGCACACCCCGACCGTAGCCTTTTTATTGAGAGGCTATCACTGCACTCAGGTGATTGCTATGCCCCATTTGTGGGGAAGCTCTCACTGCCAACTCTAGTGCCAGTGCCTCACACACCCCGACCGTAGCCTTTTATGGGGCGGCTATCACTGCACTCCAGTGTCAGTGCCTTGCACACCCCGACCGTATCCTTTTTATGGGGAGGCTATCACTGCACTCAGTGCGATGGAGGAATCGCTGTGCCTCACTCACCCCGGCCGTAACCTTTTTATGGGGCGGCTATCACTACTCTAAAATAATGTCGATGTATAACACAATTTACGCACATAATACAACCCCGTGTTGGACTGAGTCAATTCTTTGACCCCGGTTACACTCGGTGCATGGTGGTCGAATCTGGGCTCAGGCCGACCTAGGCTACCAACAAGGAAAGTACGATGTTCTACCTATTATACGTGCCTGACTTGTGATTTCGTCTGACTGTGACCTGTGAACCCTAATACAGTAATGGGGAGGTCGCCTGGGACAGAGACGAGGGATGAAATACTCCCTCCTCCTGCATATATATACACTTCAACCATTCCCTCTATTAAATTTTCATACCCCATCATCTATTGGTATTTCCTAGGTTCAACGAGCCCCCTCATTACCATCATCCATTGGTATTTCCTAGGTTCAACGAGCCCCTTCATTAAATTCTCACACCCTATCATCCATTGGTATTTCCTAGGTTCAACGACCCCTTCATTAAATTCTCACACCCCATCATCCATTCATGAATAGGTATTTTTTAAGTGACCTTAAATCGAACCATGACCGGTCGACTTGATAACCAACCATATTGGTTCATCTATGTTTATTTCATAATATTTAGGTTCGAGTCTTGTAATAAAAATCATGGTTTTTACAGGGATAGGTAGGGCTGGAAGGGGAAGTGGGCAGGCAGGACGAGGCAGATTGGGCAATCGGCGACATCGGAGGCGATTGGCAGACAAAATGGGCGGTGGGGCAGATTGGGCGGGGTGGCTTGTCAGGGAGAGAGAATGGGTGGGAGGGGGGGAAGAAATAGCTCACATTATCATAGTTAAAAGTTGACTCGACCCTCACACGATTCAAAAATAATAATGAATTCTAAATAATTTTAAAAAAATCCAAAAAATATGAAAAAATCATAAAATATAATACACTTCATATTATAAAAAATGCATTAAATAACATGTTTTATAATTAATAATCTATCGATTTTGACTAAGTTGAAATTTTTATATATGACCGATTTGAACCAATTCAACTGAACGGATTCCTGACCGATTTAATTCGATTCAATGACTCCCTCGAAAATTAATTAGGACCCGATTCTAATTTTTGCAAGTATGGTCACGTAACATCAATTCATCTATAAAATATGCAAAGCATGTTGGATATATGATCTGATCTATCATCCAATATACGTAGACTAAAATTACAAATAAATATACAACCGCATTTTGTGGGAGAAAAAGTACGTGCATGAAATTCCAAAACTGTCCGGGGAGCAAACGTAGAAATAAGGCATCCATGGGCATCTCTCGATTCCAATATCACCCATCCCAATTTCCATACCTACGGTGGGCCCCACCGTCGTCCTGGCAGCTCCATCTCCGATGTCAATTGATCTTAGAGACCCCCGACCACCACTTGAATCCATCTTTATTTGTTTTCTTCTTGTTTTTTTTAAAACTTCTTCTTCCCTCTTTTACAGAGTTTGGATTGTGGATCATACATCTGACATCTGAGGGAGGGGATCTCAAAACCTCTCAGCAAACAAAAAAACTGAGAACGTCCGCCGATCTGGGGGATCGGACCAATGGACGACAACGACTTCGGCAGCCTCGCCCGCGGCTTCGGCTTCCGACCACAGGGCAAGTCCGCCCCCATGGCCAAGCGATCATCCTCGTCTTCCTCCTCCAAAACGTCCTGGAGTTCCACCCCTCCGCCCAACCCCCACCACGCCGCACCCCTCTTCTCCAACCCTACACTCGACGCCCCACCTCCGCCATCTCGCTTGTCCCCGGATTTCGCCTACAAATCCGTCTTCCATGCTTCCAAGAACGACCCTGCCAAGTCGTCGTCGTCGGCCTTACCGGTGTACGATAAGCCTGTCTACGACGACGATATCTTCGAGGGCGTGCCCGGGATGAAGAGCGCGTCCGCTGTCAACTATGACGATGTTTTCGCGTCGAATTCCTCGGTCTCCCCGTACGATGATCTACTCGGGGGGCTCACGAAAGGGGCGGCTGATCGGAAGGCGGCGAGCGGGAAGAGCGACCTGGTTCGGCAATCTTCTTCCGGGTTCGACGATCTGATTCCTGGGTTTCGGGGGAGCTCTGGTGGGAGCAAAAGCAGGTGATTTGGTTTTGGTTTTTTGTTTGTTTGGTGATCAGGAGGTTAAAGTTTACATCTTGGTTTGTGGCAATTATAAAACACGTTGCTGAACCTGGCCGCTGGGAAATGGCTGTTTGTTTCATGATCCATTTCATTCATTAATAGTTTCTTTTATTAAAAATGCGGTGCATGGGCTGCTGCTGTTTTTAAATCTAGTTCAACTTGTCATCAACACAATAAGATAGCTTCGGGATCCCGCTTTCTCTATTAATGTACTCAAAGGGTTATTATGTTATTATGGATTATATCTTCTATTTATTATTAGCCCAACTAGATATCCACTTTTTATTTGTTGATCCTGATTTAACTGCAATTCATGAAGTTTTAGAGTTGGTTTTTCCACTAGTACAATTTTCTCCTTGTCATGTGGCCCTATGTTTCTGAGTACAAATACAATACGAATGTTGAGAAGTTGATAAAATTGCTTTGGGCGAGTATACATGACGTACCAGCAAAGGCCTTTGCACGTTCAAACTTTGGTTATTTGAAATTGAAGATAAATATTAAGCCTCATAGGAGCTTTCCTAACTCTAGAATCATTATTGGACAACCAAACTAATTGTTCTCAGTTCCTAATAACATAGGTGTAATTTCTGGTTGCTTCTGAACTTCTGATTCTGTCTTTATCTGGTTATGCTAAGCTCACATGATTTTTATATCTTGTTTAGCAGTTGCAATTCTTTTTCTTTGATTTGCTATTTTTTAATTTATTCAATGTGGATAATAATCCTGATGGGTTGTTATGGAAAGTAACAAAAATCCTGTAGGCGGTTGCGGTATGATTTTTCTTAAGACTTTTCTTGGTTTTGTTTGAGTTGTTTCTTCCCTGATCCTTTCATCTGAATTGATTTGTGTTCAATAATGATTATGCAGAGACTCTGTGGAAAAAAACCTTTTCGCCCATCTTCAGTTTCTTCTACTAAATCTACTGTATCACATTCAGAAGATCCCTTTGTTATTTTTGGGTCAGCGTCAAGTTCAGCTTATCCATCTTCAGGATTGTTCACAGAGCCAAAGGAACCAACCAATAATTTTAACACCTCCAATAGCTCAAAAGCTGATAATTCCTCTGGTACGGGTGGAATATTTGATAACATTGATGGCTTTGATGGGTTTCCGAATATTAAGGAGAAGAGCTTCTCTTCTGAAAATCAACACATAGATTCTTTAAATGCTTCTAGACATCACACTGATAAACCATTAAGTAGAGGCAAAGATTCTAATTCATTCTTGTTTGATATGCCGACCAATGTATCAGATGCCCAAGGATTTGCAAATGGAGCTAAATCTCCTCCCAGTGTGAGTGCTGATTTCATTGAGACAAATGCACATGTTGGTGTGTCTTCTCTCTCTAATCAATATAGTGAAAATGTGGAAGAAATCTGGTTAACTGTATCAGAAGTTCCTCTTTATACTCGACCTACAAGGGCTCTGCCACCTGCTAGACCAGTGCCTAATCGGCCTGTATCAAGTGCTGGATTGAGTAGAAAAAAGAAGTCATACGATTCTGTAAATAACCCTCCGACTTCTTCAACAGATGAACTTGAAGAGTTATCCAGTGGTAGAGCTCCTCAAACTCCAAGTGATGGATGGTCAGATATGCTTTCTACATCTGAAGATGTGGAAGCAAATTTTGCTGCTGCAGCTTCTGCTGCTGCTATGAAAGAAGCTATGGATAGAGCAGAGGCCAAATTTAAACATGCGAAGGAAGTAAGAGAAAGAGAAAAAGATGCCAAAGCTGCCAAGAGTAGAGACTCCACACGGATGAATGGGGATGAGAAGGGTACCCAAGATAATATTCCAAGGGAAAATCACATAAATCAGGATTGGTTGGAAATGGAAAAAAGAGAAAGAGAAGAGAAAGAAAAAGAACAACGAAAAATTGAGAGGGAAAGGGAAGAAAGAGAGAAGGCTAGGCGAGCAGTTGAAATGGCTACAAGGGAAGCCCGAGAAAGAGCGGCAGCGGAGGCACGGTTGAGAGCTGAACGAGCTGCAGTTGAGAAGGCCACTAACGAGGCTCGATTAAGAGCCGAGCGAGCTGCTGTGCAAAAAGCTGCAGCTGAGGCTCTTGAAAGAGCAGCAGCCGAAGCTCGTGAAAGAGTGGCAGCTGAGGCTCGTGAACGATCAGCTGCGGAAGCACGTGAAAAGGCTGCTGCTGAAGCAAAAGAAAGGGCTGAGAAGGCTGCAGCTGAGGCAAGGGAAAGAGCCGAGAAGGAGAAACAAGCCCGTGAAAGAGCTGCAGTAGAGAGAGCTGCCGCAGAGGTTCGATTAAGAGCTGAACGAGCTGCATTTGAGAGAGTCCAAGCTGGAGCTCGTGAAAGAGAAGCTGCTGCTGACAGGGAGAGAATGCAGAAGAATGAGAATGATCTTGAATCATTTTTTGGGATGAGTGCAAGGCCAAATAGTGCGCCTAGGCAGAGAACTACCTCAGTAAGTACATATGCGCTTGCCAAGTTTGTGGTGGGGTTTCAGCTTTTCCATAAGATCAATTCTTATATTTTTCAAAGCAGCAATTCTTATTTAAACGTGTAGTGTGTCCTTTAGAGTTAGATGATGTTCATGAAATTTTGTGCACGTTTTATGGGTTCACCATCATATGGTCAGTGCTCTTGTATCAACTGGATACCAGACTGTGCTATCTTCAGCCTCTTGGATTTCTTGTTTATGTCATGATGTTAGTGATTGGCATTCTATTTGGGTTGTGCTTTAATTTTCATATTAGTGTTTTGTCCTAGTCATGCCCCCGAGCTTATTTAGATTTTGCCCAATTAGTCTTGTTTCCTTACAGTGAAGTTACTTTTAAGATTGTCACTTATACACTAAATTTTTCTTAAATGAATCAGGACCCTTTCGATTCCCAGTTTCAAATGAAAAGTGCTGATGTGGCAAGAACTTCTGTTGGGACGTCATCCAATATGAGGAAGGCAACTTCAACTGCAAATATTGTTGATGACCTTAGTTCAATCTTCGGAGGTCTAATTTCTAATCTATCTATTTTTCAAGTATTTTATCATATACTTCTGAATTTCTGTTATGCTTGTGAGTTTTGAATCTGATGTTCCCATAATTTATTATTATAATAAAGCTGCCACGCCATCTGCTGAATTCCAAGAACTTGAAGGTGAAAATGAAGAAAGACGTAAAGCCAGATATGAGCGGCACCTACGAACGCGTGAGCGTGCGGTATATGTTGGCCACTTCTTTTTGATTTCCATCCTTTATTGCTTATAGATAGTGCAACGGTCACTGTTGAAAAATACAAATAATGATGGTAGTAGGTTACCAATATATTATCCTACACATTTTATTTGTTGACATTTGTAATTACAAAAAAAGTTGTGATTACCCAAATTTAAATTATAAAACTAGCAGCTGACATGGAGGAACTACTTAGCTAATATGTTGGAACCTATAGCTTATTCTAACAAATAAATGTCACTAAAAAAGCAATTAAACAGCACAATACATGTGTCCAAACACATTTAAACGTAAATATGTTCCAATACTTATCAATTATGTCGAGGAGTTAATGAGACATAGCTTGAACCATAGGTTTTCATGACGCGCTTGAGGAACTGCAATTATCTTTAATAGTGATGCTCCCTTCAAATCCAAAATTTGAAACATTCTTGGAAAAACCTTTTTTGTGCGTTCTTCAAGATTTCCTCAATAAGACATATCAGGTCCATAGTAATAAAGAAGGTAGATTTAGCGGTTAACAGTAGCAATAAGTGTGTAATGAAAACATCTTTTGAACTGGACATATATATTATCCTCCTCAAGTTGTACATTGTCAAATCACAATTTGGATAATGCTCTTCAAAGAACAGCTCTCCTTGAGCAGCAAATATGCTTGACAAAGTAGTCAAAGGATAGAAAAGAAAAATCCTAAGGTAAACAATCAGAATTTCAAAGAGGGTACTGAATCCGACTGTGAACTAACACAAATTAAAGGAAAAAAGTACCCAAAATTCTCAACATGGAGGCAAAAATCCTAGGACACAAGAAATCCTTAAAGGGCACAATTAAAAATCCTTCTAAGAAAAGGACATCACAAAATCTTATAGTAAAGGCACATCAACTCTTTAATTAGACACAACAATTGGTAAGCACATCTGCTCTCTTGAGACCATCGTATGTGCTTATGAACACCACCCCACAAGCCATTGGCACCCTCAGCAACAAACAGCAGTGGATGAAAAAATTTCCGGAAGCAGCAAGAGTGGGAGGGAGGGAAGGAGAATGCCCACTCACTTCCCGCTCTCACAAGTTTCCCTCCTTATTTCTAATCCATGCTCTTTACCATGTCGAAAAATACAAAATTATGATAGTAATAGGTAATCAATAGAATATCCTACATGCTTTATTTATAGACATTTGTAGTTGCAAAAGTTGTTATAGCTCAAATTTTAATTTAAAAACTAACGGCTGATATGGAGCTGATACGCACGAACTAATTTGCTATTATATAGGAACTAACTTGCAGCTTATTCGAATATATAATATGTTATGAAAGGAGCAGTCAAGCAACACATTACATGTGTCAAAACACATTTAAATATAAATATATTATAACAGTCCCCATATACGCTTTCTTCAATGTTATTTAAAGGTTTAAATTTACCTCCTTTTAGTTCTTGTTGTAATAATTTGTTTATCCAGGCAAAAGCTTTGGCTGAGAAAAATGAACGTGACATCCAAACTCAAAGGGAGCAGGAAGAGCGACACGTAAGCATCCAAATTTATATCCAAATTTATATAGTTATATTTTTTTGTTGAGTTATCAGAAAGGCCAGGGATGATTTGTGTTGCTCTTGAGCAATTTGTTAATGTTCGTGGTGACATTAACTTTGTAAGATGAGTTATGAAAGCCAATACTTTATGTATATACTCTGTTCATCTTTCAGAAAATTGCGGAAACAATGGACATAGAGATTAAACGCTGGGCATTTGGGAAAGAAGGCAACTTGCGTGCTCTATTGTCAAGCGTTGCAATATGTGAGTAGAGTTCCACAAATTTACATACATTTTATGGTTGAACAGAATTTTGAGGCTAGTGTTTTAAAAACTATTTCTAACGTGATAAAACCTGATTAATCTGTATGGGTGAAAATTTCTAACTCTGAACTCAGTCATCTTTGGATTTTCAAAGAACAGAAAAAAATTTTAGTACCCTCTTTGAAGTTATTTGTGTCCCCTCATATTATGCTATTAGTTTTTGTGATCTCCGTTTGTTTATGATTTCAGCTTTGTGAGTATAGTTTCATCTACCATGTTCTCCATCATACATTCATGTCTATATAGTATGAGACTGAAATATGTTGCTTCGTAAATCTTCCTCTAAATATTTTTTGGTCATTTTTCTAGCATGTTTGTTATCAGAAGTGTAATTTAAAAATGCCAAGTAAATGCTTGCGTTTCTTCACAGGTTCTTTGGCCTGAATGTGGTTGGCAGCCAGTTTCCTTGACTGATTTAATTACTGGAGCCTCTGTGAAAAAGGTTTATAGAAAGGCAACATTATGCATCCATCCTGATAAGGTGCAACAAAAAGGTGCAACATTACAGCAAAAGTATATTGCAGAAAAGGTGTTTGATCTCCTCAAGGTATGTCTGAATTTTGTGCTCATGGACAACTGTTCGTTTAATAATTGATACTGGCCATAGCAGGAGTTCATTATGCAAAGATGTTACTCAAATATAGAATCGTACTTAGTGTAGTGATAGGTTGATTGGCTTTTCAAGAGATATAATATATTTAAGGGATTGTTAAGGACGAGGTTTGCAAACGTAGCGACATGTTTGTATGTCAATACGATAATAATCTCAAAAATCAATTTCATGTTACCTCAAATAAATCAAAGATACATTGCTTGCATGTTGCAATTTAAAACCAATTGTTCAGCAAGGATGAGAATCAGAAATATATTTATTGAAGGAAGAGGAGAACGAAGGAGGGACACTGCCAAGGGAGGGAACAGTGGTGGGGGGGGTGGAGGGTGGCTGGCTGCTGGCTACATGGGAGTCAGGACGAGGTGGATGAAGGTTTAATTATATTGATGAGTTTGACCTGTGAAACTGGTCCAGGAAATCAAATTCACAGGGTAATTGTTGGAAATGGAAACATGGAATTCTAACTCCTGCGCAGCTGGACCAAACCAATTCTATGGTGTATAACCAAACCAAATTGCTTTTTTGAATGGCACCAAATCTGATGTGAACCAAACAAAGCTTACAACAAATTTAAAAATCGCAAACGTGCACTTGTTTTCTTCCTCATATCCTTTTCAGATTTGCGTGGGATTTTCCATGGGCTGCAGCACCTGCGAAGATAGCCAATTCAAAAGCAACAAGAAGCTGGCTAAGGACGTTGGTGATTATTGGCCGTGGATGTTGTTAATGGCAATGGTTCTGATGCAAATTGATGCAAGAATGCAATGAGATAAATAAAAACAAAAGCACAACTTGTAACGCTAAACAGGTCTTTTGTATTTTGATAAGAAAAGAAGATAAAATGGGACAAAATCCGAATAAATAAAGTTGACCATAAATAGAAGACAAAGAAGTAGGCACACAGCCTTAACAATCCATTAATTAATTAATCACCCCACTTATGTATGTAAGATTTCCCTTAGCATTGAAAATTGAGGCCGTCATTTGATATCTTTGGATTGTGACAATCATGGCCCTTCCTGCCACCTTAATTGAAGATTGCACATTTGCTTAGTGACCAGAGATTCTCTCAACCCAATAATACCTGCACTGCTGTGCTGTCAGCCATCATTTAATTGTTGTTGCTAATGATGCTGCATCGTTTGAGAACTATGTTCCAGTTCTGCTGTAAATAATGGTTAGGGTTTTTCCCGAGTCGGAGAGGAATAAAAAAGGTTTCTTCCGAGCAGCCAATTTGCAGGAAGTGGATCAACCTCTAATAAGTGGTCTTTCTAAATTTAAAGCTCACCTGATTATCTGTGTGCTGCCCAATGTTGGAATGATTGTTCAAACACATTCCAATCAATATTCACTGCTCCCAAGCGATGCATGGCAATATAAGGTTTTGGCTTTTTGGGGTAATTATAATATTTATAATCATATTGTGTTAAGTGTTTCTAATTGTTGAAAATTGAATCATCTTGAAGTATGATCCTGATTGAATCATTTGAAATCTTAGGGTATTCCTTGTTAAATTAGATATTTCATATACTATTACTTCTAGGTTAATTAGATGGCTCAATTCTAATAGTTTCAAATATAAAGTCTAATCCTAGTTGAATTAGATTTTCTGATATTATCATTATCATTTCTTGATAAGAGAAGGGTGATTTTGTAAAATAATGAGGGGCACCTGGCAAATTATGGTAAGCTAATAACCACAGAAATATGTTGAGTTTCCTTTGTTATCTATCTCTAAACCAAAGAAGTTTTTTTTTAATCTGCAAGCAAAAGTATGGGCACTGTTAAATTTTGTGGAAGCTGTTTTGTCACAAGTAAACTGGCAAAATCTTGTTTAGTGATTGGTCGTTGGTCCTTTTTTAGTTGTCTTGACCTGAAACAAGAAAATAATCTATTTATGTCTAAGCTGACAATGGGAAAGATTTAGTGTCTTTATTCACTGTTGAATTTTCATAGTATAGTCATATAATTTAGAATCAATTATTATTATAATGTTAAGTGTTAAATATTTGTTCATTTTAAGTGCCTGATATATATATATATATATATATATATATATATATATATAGTGCCTAATATTGTTGTATCTCTAAACAGGAAGCCTGGAATAAGTTTAATTCAGAAGAGCTTTTCTGAAAAAAGAAAGGAGCTATGTTGATGTTAGAAGGATGGCGTATGTCACTCAGTGTGGAGCAAGCACGGCTATGGAGAGACTGCATTGTACATGAGTAAGGTGCTAATGTCGTCGATGAATCACCTAAGTTATTCCAAAAGGTCAAAATCATCGATCTCTAATGTATATTGATTGTATGTTGTAAGAAAATTCACATGTAAAGTATCAATAGGTGGGATGGGTGATCCTTACTGTGGCCTGTTGCACTTTGTCATGATGGTGTGTTATTCATATTTGTTGTATATTTTGTTTCCCCATTTTTGGAAAATGTGCTTCAACGGGCACCTTTAAATTCTCAACGAAATGCTAGCCTTCAATTTTTGTGTTTTGTGTTTCTTCTCAAGCTTCTTTTTCTTTAAAAAATTATCGGATTTAATGTAAACGTGAATTGTGAAGGAAAGAAGGTAATTGCACTTGGTTCATTGCTTTTCTTTAAAGCTCTCTCTCTCTCTCTCTCTCCTCTTGCTTTTTATTTTTTTTCCTTTTTTCTTTTCTGCATTTTTTATGTTATATTCATCCTGAACTTAATTCGCATCATCTTAAATAATTAGAGTTGTGGACTTTGATTGTATCTTGCAATGCTGCAGCTTGGTTCGACAGGTAAAAGGTGTGTCGAAGTTTTAGTATCACAACTTCCCGGTCAGTGAATTTCAGTAAGTAGCTTTCAATTACTTATAGCATGACTCTCTCCTCCGATGTGAATTGCCGTCAGTGATGCTGCAGAAGGTATTTCGTGCGTGGTGAAAGTTGTTCTTTAAAGAGAAAACAAGGGAGAGAATTAGATAACTAGTATAAGTGCATGATAATTTTGAAGAAAATTCCCAGCATATGTTAAGGGTGAGCAAACATCGGTTGTTAAAAAAATAAAAATAAATAAAACACTACTGAATTTTAAGATTCAAGAAGTCAAGTTTGTTTTTATCCAGAGTGTAAAACTCATAGGTTTTAACTTGAACTATTTTACTGGTTTGGTATGTGAGTCGATTTGAGTATCAATTCATCGATCTATTGTGACCGACAACAATTATGAGGTTCAAAATCTAATAAGATGCCAATTACGAGGTTCAAAGTCGAATTGGCGTGCTAGCCATCGGACGACCATCTATTTACAACTTCAAGTAAGAAACTCCCCATATAGGCTGCAAAGTCTTACTCTGAATGAAAAACTTGCCTTGTAGGCTGTAAGTGCCATCACTAGTGAAAAATTTGCCTTAGTTGTGAGCTCCATGAAATTGTTAGTGGTACTGAGACCTTATCCGTCTTCTCTAACCTCTGGATCTGATTTCTACATATGTATTTTTATCTTTGTTCAGCTTTGTGTGTATTATGGTATATAATTTTTATTTCTTCTTCCTGTGCATGTTTCTAGTTAGCTAGATTGTATGTTAGCATAGATTGTATTATAGGACTTTGTATTAGTTAGTATTTTGTTGCTTTGTGGTAATTTGTGGGTGCCTGATATTCGGGTTCACCTTGATAAAGATCCAACTTGGCTCAGCCCCATGGTGGTTCCCTATCCTAGCTCATTTAGTCTAAGCTCATTTTCCCCTATTTTCCCACTTTTTAGATGCCCCATGTTGCGGTGCTGAGATTAGTTTTGCTTCACTAGGAGGGTTTTTCAGTTGCACAGAATTCACTTGGGAGAGCTGCGGCAATCGCACGTTTTACAGTTTTATAAAACTCGTAATATAAAACTCGCATACCACCGACCTGTACCCATTTTCTCCATTTCTTCTCCGTCTCTCCTCTCCTCCACACATTCTCCGGACCTTCCTAGGCCATCCTAGGTGCTGGGGAAGCCTTCCGAACTTGAGAAAAGCATGGGTTTAGCCACCCCATCCTTTCCTTTCCTAGATTCTTCAAAAAAGGTAAATCGTTTCCTCAGCTCCATATTTTTCATCATTTGCGTTAGAAAACATTCCTCATTTATTTTGATTCATGGTAGATCTATGTGTTCTTGATGCATTTATCATTTGTTTGCAGTTTCTTGGTGGCTTTGTTGTTGATTTATTATTATATCTTGGAAGATGTTTATTTCATGGATGGATTAATGTTTTGTGATTGTATCTCTTGTTCTTTCTAATTTTGGTGATAAAATATATGATTTTTACTGTGCTCCAGCCTTCTCCTTGTGTTAAAGTTGTGATCTTTAATGTGACGGTAAAGACCGTGAAAAAAAATAAAATAAAATTTACGCCGACGCGGTCCAGGAAGGACCGAACGTGTTATATCCAATACCCGATTAATTCTACCCAGTTAATTATTATATTTTATTATTTACCCGGTTACCTAGTTAAATAAAATATAGGTATTTTCACATACTCTAGCCATCATTTCATTTTATTTTATGAAGGATGTCCTCCACCCTAGCCTTCCTTCACATTTTCTTCTCCTCTTCCTTACCTGCATGTCTTCTTCCTTGCTTAGGTATACTTCCTATCTCCCTCTCCTTAATTTTCTTGCATGCATATTTTAATTTGATAATAAGCTTTATAATCGTGAGGAGTAAAGTTTAAAATCAACAAGAAAGAAACTAAAATTTGTCGACGAGTTCCTTGTTTCGGTGAGATGGGCAAGCACGGGCAAGCCTCGCCAGGAATTAGTGGGGACAACCGTTCTGATGTCGGGAGATGATCCTACTTTCTTCGTCGATCAGTGTAGGGGTCGATCTCACGTGTGTGGATGCCGGCCTGGGGTGGTAAATGACCAAAATTAGCCGACGGCGACAAAAACAGAGGCGCGACGGTGGGTGAAGAAGTCCGGTCGTCTTGGGTGGCGACGGGTTGCAATCTGGCCTGGGAAGGTCGATAGGAGGTCGAGGCGACTACCCTGAGGCAGCGACATGAGCGCGCCACTAGATAGGCGATGCAGGCATCGCTGCGACTGGAAGGCGGTCAGAGTTGGCCAGGGTGACACTGAAACGACACGGCGGAGCTGGACGGCGACAATGGACAGTTGCCAGAGGTGGTCGGCGGCGGTGGCAACTGGAGGGTGCTTGGAGTCGTGTAAAGACCCGGAAAATATATATATATATATATATATATATATTTGACGCGGTGGGATCGAGCGTTGGTATCCATAAATTTATTTAAATTATTGAGCCGCTACCCGGTTAGTTATTAATTACCCGGTCAAGTGGAAAGTATTAGTTAACCGGTTAAGTATTTTTACCTGGTTAAGTAAACCATACCATTTAACCATTTAAACTAGTAAAGTGAACCGTATCACTTACCCATTTACCCGGCAACGAAGTGTGTTTTCATATACCCTAGGCCTTCTTTCATTATATAAGGAGAAGGAGGGGGGCGTCATTCACATAAGTCTCTTTGGACAGACGCCGGTTTCCCCTTGTTCTGGTAAGTTTCTTCCTCTCTTCTTCTTAGTTTACATGCATACATATGATAAAAATTATAATAAACTAGATAATCATGGAAACTAAAACCTGAAATCAACAAGAAAAAGGAGAATTAAACTGGACTAGAACCAGAAATCCACCCAGGAATGTAAATTGCTACCGTGCAGCAATTCTTGGTTGCTTGTGATTAATTACAGCGACAAGTCATAATCTTTTGCTGATCAGTTGCTGCATCAACGTCCTTATGCATGTTGTAGTAATTATAAGTTAGATTTCATAGAATTTATGGCCAAGGATGGTAGCACGTCCTGCTGAATTGCAGCAACAGCACCATGGCGATTGTGTCACAAATAGTTGCATATAACACGCAGCAGTGTAGTGTTTCTCTTCTGGGCGTTAGGTTGTTGGCGGGAAGAAGGGGTCGCCTTGGGCAGTGCTGCTGGCCACGTCGGAGTCGCCATAGCAGCGGGTCGAGGTCGCCATGGCTGCTGGTTAGTCGCCTTGGTGGTGCAGAACAAGGTCGCCTTGGATAGTTGCTGCCAATTGGCTTGCTAGGGAAGGGAAACAATTGGTGAAGGACAGGATCTGGATTTCGGTCGAAGGAGAAGAGGTTGGAGTGGTTTTGGGTGGAGAAGAGAAAGGCTGACGGGAAAGAAGAAGAAGACTGATTTTGGGTAGACTGACGGGAAAGAAGAAGAAGAAGAAGAAGAGGATGGTAGTTTTGTAATTTCTGTATGACTCGATACGGGTTGAGTTAAAAATCATAATAATAATACCAACTCGTATTAAAATCATTAAAATAATTAATTTAAAAGGGATACGAGTTAAGTGGTCAAAATAATAAATTTATAAATTATTACATGAAATTAATAAATTTCGATCAGGATAAACGGTAATTAATTAATCGGCTTATTAAAAGCGATTAACTTAAATTGAAGAATTATGAGGAATATTTAATAAAGACTTCACCTTTAGCATATAAAATTTATATTTGATAAATAAAACGATTATTCTTATAATAAATTCGTAAAGTAAAATAATGGATCAATAAAAGATAATCGTGTAGAAATCACGAGATAGCATAATTAATTAAATAAAGAAGTGTTGAACCTTATTGAATTAAATAAATTAATTAATGTGGCATATATTAAATATTTAGTTGCGTGCATTTTCGACGCGAGTAAAATTATACTAATGTATAATTTTATGCCCTCATTCATATTAGGGTTAGTGGATTACAGTCGGACAAACCCACAAGTCAGGTACGTATAATAGGTAGAACATCGTATTTTCCTTGTTGGTAGCCTAGGTCGGCCTGAGCCCAGATTCGACTACCATGCACCGAGTGCAATCGGGGTCAATGAATTGACTCAGTCCGACACTGGGTCGTGTTATGTGCATGAATTTTGTAATGCATCGACATTGTTTTGGAGTAGTGATAGCCACCCCATAAAAAGGCTACGGCCAGGGTGAGTGAGGCACAGCGATTCCTCCATCGCACTGGAGTGCAGTGATAGCCGCCCCATAAAAAGGCTACGGCCGGGGTATGTGAGGCACTGGCACTGGAGTGCAGTGATAGCTGCCCCATAAAAAGGCTACGGCCGGGGTGTGTGAGGCACTGACACTAGAGTTGGCAGTGAGAGCTTCCCCACAAACGGGGCACAGCAATCACCTGAGTGCAGTGATAGCCGCCCTACAAAAAGGCTATGGCCGGGGTGTGCAAGGCATTGGCACTGGAGTGCAGTGATAGCCTCCCCATAAAAAGGCTACGGCCGGGGTGTACGAGGCACTGGCACTAGAATTGGTAGTGAGAGCTTCCCCACAAACGGGGCATAGCAATCACCCGAGTGCAGTGATAGCTACCCCACAAAAAGGCTACGGCCGGGGTGTGCGAGGCACTGGCACTGGAGACGGTAGTGGTAGCCTCCCCACAAAAAAGGCTACGGCCGAGGTGTGCGGATCACAGCTGGAATCGCTCCACCGCATATTAAAATAAACATAAGGAAATAGTGGAATGTACATGTTTTGTTTTATCTATTATACTACTTAGTGTTGTAATCACTAACGCGGAATTGCCTCCGCAGGTGTGCAGATACGAGATTAGGTGATTGACATCCAGAGTATGGAGCAAAATAAATATGAGGACTCCTTTTTTATTTAATTGAGAAATAAGTGTGGCTGCTGGGAAACGGTCCAAGACTGTGGGATCTTTATAGATGTTATTATTTATAAAAAATGTTTGACATAATTACTTTACTTTTGAGTAACACCTAGCCAGTTAGGCCCACAATATCGTGAAAAATGGCGGGTCGTTACAGGTCGGGAACAAAGCATGCCGAAGAAGAAGGAGGAAAAAAATTACTGTGGATGGAAAACTTGTAAATAATGCTTGACTCGACACAGCTCGATTTAAATAATAATACCAACTCATAAATAACATCTGACTCGATACTGACTCGAGTACAAAATAGTACGAACACGTACTAAATCTTTAAAATAATTATTTTAATAGGTTATGGATATAAGTTACTAAACTAATTAATTATTGTACGAAATCGCCACGAGTAATTAAAAAAAGGGTAAGGATAAAAGGTCAATAATTAATCGGCACAACAAGCGATTAAATTAAATCAGACGGTTGTAAGTAATTAATAAAATAAATATTTTACGTTTACCATATTAAATTTAATATTAGGTAAATAAAGTGATTATTTTAATAACGAGTCAGTAATGTAGAAAATAGGTTATTAAACTATAGTCGGGTAGAAATCACTTGCGTCGAACCTAAATAACATAATGAAAATAAATAAAGTTTGAAACTTTATTGAGTAGAGTAATTTAAAATAATTGTATTAATAATAATTTTGAATAATACAAATTATTTTAAATAATTTAATGAATTGGGGGACCACCTAAATTTAGAATGAGCTGGAAGACAATGTTTCAATCTCAGAATGAACTGGGAGACCATGACTAACCTCAAAATGAATTGGAGACTGCCTAGTCTCAAAATGAGGTGGGAGACAATTTTCTAGTCTCAGAATGAACTGAGAGACCATGACTAACCTCAAAATGAATTGGGGGACCACCTAATTTTAGAATGAGTTGGGAGATAATTTCTAATCTTAAAATGAACTGGGAGACCATGACTAACCTTAAATGAATTGGGGGACCACCAAATCTCAGAATGAGCTGGGAGACAATTTTCTAATCTCAGAATGAACTGGGAGACCATGACTAACCCTAAAATGAATTGGGGGACCACCTAATCTCTGAATGAGCTGGGAGACAATTATCTAATCTCAGAATCAACTGGGAGACCATGACTAAGCTCAAAGTGAATTATGAGACCACCTAATCTCAAAACGAGCTGGGAGATGATTTCAAATCTCAAAATGAACTCGGAGACCATGACTAATCTCAAAATGAATTGGGAGACCACCTAATCTAAGAATGAGCTGGGAGACGTTTTTTAATCTCAAAATGAGCAAGGAGTCGACTTTTACTAATCTCAGAATGAACGGAGAGACAAGTTACTAATCTCAAAATGACCTGAGGGATAATTACTCTTTACTTGTGTAGTAATAATAATAAAAATGAGTGAAATGATAATATAAATTATATTGACTTGTTTCATTTAATTATGCGGCTTAGTGGTTTTATCACTAATTCGGAATTGCCTCCGCATGTGAGCAGTTTATGGACTAAAGAATAGAAGTGTGGTTGGTGGTTCTGTTACCAACCCAGGTATGGTGAATCGATAATAAAGTTGGACTTCCTTATTATTCTCTTGTGTTATAAATGTGGCTATGGGAAACGGTCCGAGACTGTGGGACAGTTATTTTAAATTTTAGAGAACATGATTTATTATTATGATTTAGATTATATGTTGCAAGACTATTTGCTGCATTTAAATTCATGTTCTGGAAGGTTACATTTACATTAACTATATTTTTAAGTAACACCCGGTCTGGTTCGGGTGGGTCGTTACAACAAAGATTGGAGAAAACCTAGTAGTGACTCTAGGATGGTTGGAAGAACTCCCCACAATATAACCTATTATAATACAAGGAATAACATAAATAAACACGGGGAGAATAATACAATAAACATGGTAAGTGGATACATGGTCATCACATCTGTGCACCCTTACCAAAAACATAAGTAAATCAAGATAGACACATAACACATAAACAATTTGTACATCCCATGCCCGAAGGCCATAATCCCTACATAACCACATTGGCCTAAGGCCACAAACATGGAACCACAACAATGAAATAGAAAACCCACCCGGCTGCCTCAAGAGCACCAAACCTAAATAGAAAACCATTTGTTAGTAATCAATAGATTACCGGTCCAAATGACTAAGTAGTGAACATGTTAAATTGACAAATGAGTGCAACTACCCATGAGAATCATAAATGAGAATATCTCAATGAAATACCTCTCCAAGGCTGCTATGAGAGGCTAGCTGGCACTTTCGATCGTGAAATAATCATTAGTCGCACTGAGTAATCATTAGTCGCACTGAGTATGACATAACATAATATGAACAGGGGCTAGCTATCTAGGCACAATGTAGCATAACATTAAGAGCATATAAATAGCAAACTTATGCCCTTGCACATCCTCTATATATCACCTGCCATAGTACTCAAATGACATTGAATTCATGAACCACAATTTTGGGAAATATGCTACGTTGCACAATACCATCTATCTCTATACCACCCATGGTAGAGGGAGTATTGATGTAGGTGTCATGAATGTATCCCACTCTCATGTGTGAAAAACTAAACCCTCATACATATATTGTAACGCTAGGGTAGGGAAGACATAAATAATGCCGAGGTGACTTTGACTGGTTCTCACAGTTTTTGAAATTGCATCAAAGATCTAATCTTTGAAGTTATATTAAACTGTGGAAAGATTAGCTAGACCCAAAATTAGTGGGATCTAATAAGATGCCACTTATCCCATCCTTTATCATAAAACAAAATAACAATAGACCCAAGCAGTAAATTAAGGAGCAGGATAATCCTAACCCTAGTGGTAGAGTTGTAAAACCCGGGCCACTCGCTTGAGAGTTTTATGTTGATTTGATCTTGACCTAGATCGGGTTAGTTGGGTTTGACCCTTCTTGCCTTAGTTTAAGTATGACACAATGCATGTTTACCTGGCCTTAGCCTCCTTCGGAGCTCAATATGCCCATTTGGACGCTACGAGCCCGACCTTTTCATTTTTGGTTTGGTCAAGTCGAGTCTAGTTGGATGTTAGGACCGAGTCCCTCATGAGTCTTGGTTGCTTGCCGTGTGTTTGGTTGACCTGAACCCAGATTTGACCACCATGCACCGAGTGCAACAGGGAATTGACTCAGTCCAACACGGGGCCGCACCCTTTAAAATTACTATGTGGGAGTCTTGGTCGACTTGAGTTCATATTCGATCACCATGCACCGAGCGCAGTCGGGGTTGAATCAATCCGACGCAGGGCAGCACTCCTTGAAAGATTGAATACCTGCCTCCATGCCGAAAGGGTGACAGGGTGCAATGGTGCAAGACAGCTCATTATGCACTTGTGATACCAAGAGGGTGAGTCAATGGCAAATATCAGTAACTACAGGTCGTGGGCCACATAGCGTGTGTGCACATGCATGGGATTGGAGCTGGATGGGGTGGCAACCCCTCCCAGTATATTAAGAGCTCGGCATAGGCTCATAACAACTAAAAGTCTCGATAAATGATAATAGGGATTATATTGACTTGTTTCATTTAATTATGCGGCTTAGTGGTTTTATCACTAACGCGGAATTGCCTCCGTAGGTGAGCAGCTTTGGACTGAGGATTAAAAGTGTGGTTGGTGGATCTCTTACCAACCAAGGTTTGGTGAATTGATAATAAATTGGACTTCCTTTTATTCTCCTTTTATCAATGTGGCTATGGGATACGGTCAGAGACTGTGGGACTTTATTTTTATGTATTGTCACATGCTATTAGAACATGATTTATTTTTATGATTTATAACTTATTTACCATGTTATGATTCATGTTCATGAATAGTATGTTTACAACATTTAACCTTTTAAGTAACCCCACCCCGGTTAGGGCGGGTCCTTTCAAACATCCAAGCCACTATGGGACTTATTGCACAATTATCGAGGTTTCTTGGTTGCCTTAGGGTACCAGCCCTTGTGGCACCGTTGCACTGGTAAAGTTGAGAATTAGGGTTTTGGGGCTACAGAAAGGCATTGGGCTAGTGTCCTTGCACCCAACCCATGCCCTGTTGGTTAGTAGTGCATTGCCTATGACATCTATTGACCATGCCTCCGTGGTCCAATTAATTAGAAGCCAGTGCCCTTGACCTGGTAGTTTTTTATTTTTCTATAAACCCATCCACGCCCATGCCCCGCCCCCCAACCCTCCTTCCTCTTCACATTCCCCCCTTTCCCTTGCTCTCTCCAACCCTCCCTTGCCTCCTAGCCTTCTTCCTTCCTACCTTTGCTTCTTCTTGCTCTCCTAAGCTTTCCTAGGGTCCTAGGGTTGTAGGTCTTGGGGTAGGAAGTCCCAAGAGACCTTCCTTGGTGCTTTGGAGCTAAGTCTCTTCCTTTAGTGTGATGTGCTCAATGTTTGCTTGGTGTTGCTTAGTGGTGTACTTGTTTTTTATTTTTATGATATTTTTCTCATGTATCTAATTGTTTTAGGAGCATTTAGGTGGTAGTTTTATGATTTTACGTGCTTCATTAAATAGTAATGTATTTTTTAGTATGCATGGTCTCCTGTTTCCACAGTCTTGGTAGATTTAATATAACTCGTGCTATACGTTGTATGTGTGCATGGTATCACTTACATCTTGTTCATGAGGGGGATCTATAATGTTGATGAATATGTTTCTCTTGTTTCAGTGTGGTCAATATGTATGAGAGTCAAAATTAGAGAAATGTGACAACGTTACTACTTATAGTTGCTTATCAGTCAAAATTTCCAATTTTGTCACCTATAGGTATCTTGTGAATGCCATCTTTTGCATGCTTTTTATGCTAGGTGTTGGCTATGTTGCATTAAAATACCAATCTAAAATGACCTAAGTAAAGGACTAAACAAAATCTCTAACCGATGTATGTGTATGTTGTGTTTCTAGTATGTTGGACTATATTCTGTGTTTGTGGTCCTAGTTGAACACTTAAAATTTTTTTATAAAATCTATAAAAATTATATGTGGATTGATTAATTGTATACTATCACAGCATGCAAATTTTGGATTTAATTAAAATTTATTTATGTGGTTAGCTAGCTTTGATTTTGGGAGTGCACAGGAATGGAGGGTATGACCCTAATTTCCTAGCTTTGGTTGCAAAAATCGTTGAGCCTAGTGTGGGTGGTGAAATGTAATACCATACTTTAGAATGTGTCCCAATAGCTTCTCTGTAAAATTTGAGGGCCATTTGATATGTAGATAATTTGGGAGGAATTTCCTAAGCCACTTAGGTCCAGCCAGTTGCAGAAATGCTTTAGCCAATGCCTACTTTTTCAGAGCCCACTTGGGCCCAAATACATGCAATTTGGACCTTGATATTTTACTAAACTAAAGCCCATGTTATAGGATAACTCACCCTTTCATCTACTCTCATTTGGAGTCTCCAAGTCGATGAACGAGTTAGGAAAATTGGTTCATAGCCCAGGAACACTGTTCGTTGCACCTTAGCCCAACATTACTAGGCCTTGTTTTCTATATTGGCGTTGGGCAAATTTTAGCCTATTTGAACACTATTTAGTCCATGTGAAAAATCGTCTAGTTAAGTCTGTTCAATAAAATCCTAAGTTTGGACTTTTCCACTAAGTTTATATGACACCCTAAAACCTAATTAAATATACCTAATATGGTTTAATACTTCACTAAGCAAGATAATTAAGTTAATTATGCTTTCTGAGTCATGCATAAGTGGAGGTGTTGCCTCGTTTTGCATGTTGATGCGATCCAATTGTCATTCGGGTTAAGATACATGATCGATTAAGGATGAGGATTTTCACTCATCAAGGTCCATAGTACTATTTTGTTTTATCTCTGCTTCGCTCCTTGCATGCTGACTTCAATCTAGTTTTAGACGTAGGATGGTGTCAGCCGCATTTTATCGGATCCTTTCGATGCCAAACCAGTTAGTTGAGTTTTTACAGTGTAATAAAACTTAAGGTTGAGATACCTTGATGGTTTTCAAATGTTTAGCTCCAAAAATTATCATATACGAGTCTCTACCTAAGCCTATTATAAGTATATAAGCATTTCATTTTTATGAACATGAGTATCGTACGAGTAGTATGAATTGCTCTAGTTTTCCTTTAAACCCTAAAGTAGTTCAATGTATGAGTAACTGTGTAACGCAACACATTTATGGAATTTGTGGCAATAACTTAACAAACTTTTCCAGTGCTTAAAATACCATGGTGTGTTATATGGAGGATGGGAGGATGGGAGGATGTGAGGACGTAAGCTGTGTATGTATGTTTTGTCGAGCGTATATATCAACCTATTTTAAGTAACTTAATCTTGCTTACAACCCTGCAACGCTTTGTGAAGTGTTTTAAGCTTTTCATGGGTGACGATGTACCTATTTATGTAACAACCTTGTCTAAAGTGCAAACTGACTGGCCTAAGTCATCTCTTTAGAAGTGGTTAAATGAAGTTGAAAATCTATAGTCCAATTCTACTTATAAACAGGATTTTACCTTAGTACGTATTAGATGTAGGACTAAGTTAATAGATCACACAATCCACCCACCTTAGGAAATTTTGTCCTAAAAATTCTTATACTTGGCCGTCAATAATTCTAGTTCATGCCCTTTTTGGCCCCTAACCAGTAACCTAGCCTTCATCCCTAACACAGAACCAAGTTGTTTTGATACCATCTGTAACGACCCAGTCCAAATCACAAATTAATGGGTCTAAGCCATCTCTTCAAAAGTTGTTAACCGAAGTTAAAGATTGATAGTCCATTACCATGTTACTTTATACTTTAGACTGGGCCATTATAGATGGTATCAAAGTAGTTTGTTTTGTGTTAGATGGTAGGTTGGTCATTGGTTAGGCTGCTGGTCAAGGGCCAAAGATGGATGTGAATTGGGGCTAGCAGTAGGCTAAGTATAGGAATTTCGAGGACGAAATTTCTTAAGTTGGGTGAATTATAAGATCTCTCAACTTAGTCTTACATCAAGTATCTACTAGGCAAGATCTTACTTATTAGTAAGAATGAATTATAGATCTTCAACTTCGGTTAACAACTTTTGAAGAGATGAGTTAGGCCCATTATGTTTGGGTTTCGGGTTGTTAATATTTTTTATTAATCTTAAAATATCATTAATTAGTTTGGACCGGTAATCAAACTTGTTTGATTACTGATGAATTTGTTATATATATGTTGGTGAGGCCCCATGGCATTACTCGGCATAGGGGGTGGCTCTGCGACTCATGGTGGTGGTTAGGGCCCTGTCTTAATGTATTTAGACTTTAATTTGGACTATATTATTGGGCATGTGCCTTGAACTTATATATTATGTATGAGATTAGATTGGGTGCATGCCATGGTTGGTTTGAGCATGTGTGCCTTTATAATATTATTATTATAACTATCGTGAGGGTGTTAACTTTATGGAAAAGGCTAACAATTGTATGCAAGGTGTATAAACCTCAAAGTCTTGGAACACAACAAGGAGCATTTACGAGTACACAAAACTTAATTGGTTGCAACAGTGTGTATGTTAGAGAAACGTGGACTGGAGGAGCTGATACTTCATGTCGCTTGAAGAGTGCACGTGATGACCAAATGTTAGGGTTTGATGTCCTGGCATGCGATGATACCTCTGTGTTTTAATTTATCTTTTATGGGGCATGTGGAATAGGTAATCACGACTCAATATTTACATTACTGCAAGGTCACTAGCATCAAGTAATAAGATACCTAACCCAATCACTGAAATTAAGTGTAATAACCAGATCATGCATCCACATCTTTCAAGACCTCAAGCTCTTAGCAGCATTGGGGGTGTTGCCTTCATGTAGTTAGGAGCGATCATTGCATATGAAAGTTACTTCTTTTGTGGCTTGGAGTACTCATTCAGGAGCCCGTACGTTTAAGATCCTTCTATATTAGTATGATCCACATGCATTGTATGAAAATCTCGTAAGATGTCCGTCTTAAGCCTCCTTGAGGGTTAAAATCCGTTTCCATGAAGTTTGTATGATGGTAGCTAATTAACAACTTTCCAAATTATATCATCAAGATTTGGTCCACTCTTCTGGCCAAATTGGGGTGATACAACTTCGTATTAGAGCCTACTTCTTGGACTTTTTGGGCGGCTTAATTTCGGGATGCATGTGTATGTGTACTGCTATATGTTGCATGATATGATGTGCTTGGTATGATGATATGTGTTGTATTGTTGTATGTGTTATGTTCTAGGTAATACCTCCCCACCCATGAGTCGATCCATAACCTAATTGGTAGGTATGTCCTTCTATGTGTGGTTTTACATTCGTCTATTGTTAATTCGCTCTATTTTGTCCAGATCGGTAGTTTATACATCAGTGGTTGTTAGGGTGACTAGTTTGCAAGATGGCACCACATTCGTGTAGAGGTAGGCAGTGTAGTCGTTCACTAGCACCGACACGTATAAGGCTGCCCCAATTGCCCACATGTGAGCTGACAGCAGACCTGATTCGGGTTCTAAGGGAGAAGCAATAGGCACTTTGTGATGAGCAATTGCAAGCCCGTGAGGATTGTAAAGTCTAGGTACTCCTTCAAAATAAAAAAATTATTATAACAAGAACTTAGTATGGGCTTTATATGATCAAATAATTATGGATAAATAACTTTAGAATAAAAATGTGGAAGCAATTTACAAATGGAACAAGGCAAACACATCAAGCCAAATTCTACATAATTGAAATAAGAATTTAATTCAAGTGAGGTGATTATTTTAAACCGAACTTGAATTAGTATTCCTAATCCAATTCCTAATTTCAAACCCTGAGTTGAATATTTCAAACATAAGGTATTGGAATAAGGAATAAATGATTATAATTAAACAAAAAGAACACAAATAATTGTTAAGTGCCTCACGGATCTACTGCACTCTTCTAGTCTATCTAACCAAGAATGAATAGGGTTTAACTGCTCACTATAGTGCACACTTCCTTTTGACCTTGGAGAGGGAACTCCACTTACAAGCACAAGCTTCTTCCTTTTGATGTTGAGAGGGGACTTCACTTACATCAATAAGCTTCTTAATGAAGCCAACAATCTTCAAGCACCATAATTTATAAAAATTTGGAGAAAAATAAAGTTGGAGAAAACCTTAGCTAACTTTATAAAAATTGAGAATTCCTTAGCCAAAATAGTATAATAGGTAGAGAAGACCTTCACCAACTTCACATCAATATAAGTTGGAGAAAACCGAAACCAACTTTATGACACCATAATTGACTAAAAAATACTTAAGAAAAACGTTGAATAAGAGTTGGTAAAAATACAAGTTATCGAAAAACATAGCGAACTTTATAACACAATAGCCAACTAAAAAATACTTACGAAAAACCTTGAATAAGAGTTGGTGAAGAATGATATCAAGAAAAACATTTCCATAAGAAGACCATAAAATGCATGCTATGATTTGCTTATGTTATGTTTGCCTATAATCTAAATTTTCTAACAAGAAGTTATCATGACAAACTCTAAAATGCATTATTTAACGTGAGAGTTTACATAGTACAACATATTGTCTCTGTCTCTTTCTCTCACACACAAAAATTACAAAGCTAGCACTAGCTAACTTTACTCCTCCTAGGGATAATACTCCCCCTAAAGTTAGCATTTATTCCACTTTCATCATCTGAAAAACAAATCACTCATGCGGTGGAGAGGCATGTGGAGAACCGAACATATATTTTGGTCATGTCAATGTGGAAATGTGATGAAAAGTCCCTAATAATCAATTCTTGGTTCCTCATAAGCTGATCTTGGAGGGTGTGAACTTGTTGTTGAATGCTACAATGCATGTCCGACAATTGTTGAGAACGCATGTCCAAAGTGACTCCACTGATGCTGGTTTGGGTTCCCCTTGCTCCCTCTTCATGCAATGATGAAAGTTCTATGTCATCTAGATAGGTAAGAGGTTCTTCTTCTAGTTGAGTCGGTGGAGCATTGGATGTTGAATCGGGAGGGGGAGCTTGATCATCCATCTTCCTCTTCTTCATCACCAAGGCATTGTATAGTTCCGAGGATTTGATCTTCACCAACAATCTTTGTGTCAAGGCCGTGATCATTCTAGCATATGGAAGACTTGCGGTCTTTGATTTGTGCCTTTAAACACATGATTAAAAATAAGCAAAGCGGGTTAATCTTCCTTCCAGTGAGAATATGTAAAGACCGTGAAAAAAATAAAAAAATAAAAAATTTTTATGCCAATGAGGTCCGGGAAGGACCGAACGCGGTTCGGGAAGGAACAGGAACAAACGTGTTATATCCAATACCCTGTTAATTCTACCCGGTTAATTATTATATTTTATTATTTACCTGATTACCCGATTAAATGAAATACGGGTGTTTTCACATACCGTAGCCGTCATTTCATTTTATTATATGAAGGACGTCTTCCACCCTAGCCTTCATTCGCATTTTCTTCTCCTCTTCCTTACCGGCATGTCTTTTTCCTTACTTAGGTATTCTTCCTATCTCCCTCTTCTTAATTTTCTTACATGCATATTTTAATTTGATAATAAGCTTTATAATCGTGAGGATTAAAGTTTAAAATCAACAAGAAAGAAACTAAAATTTGCCGACGAGTTCCTTGTTTCGGCGAGATGGGCAAGCACGAGCAAGCCTTGCCGGAAATCAGTGGCGATGACTGTTCTAACGTCGGGAGATGATCCTACTCTCTTTGTCGATCAGTGTAGGGTCGATCTCACGTGTGTGGATGCTGGCCGGGGATAATAAATGGCCAAAAACAGAGGACGGTGGCAAAAACAGAGGCACGGCGGTGGGTGAAGAAGTTCGGCCGTCCTGGGTGGCGATGGGTTCCAATCTGGCCGGGGAAAGTCGATAGGTGGTCGAGGGTGACGAGGCGACCACCCAATAGAGGCAGCGACGCTCGCCGGTGGTGTAATTGCCGACACGAGTGCGCCGCTAGGTAGGCAATGCGGGCGTCGCCGCGGCTAGAAGAGGGCCGGAGTTGGCTGGGGCGACACCGTAACGGCATAGAAGGGCTGGTCGGCGACGATTGGCGGCGGTCGGAGACGATCGCCGGCGGCGGCTAGAGAGCGGCTGCTATCGGGAACTAAGCATGTCAGAGAAGAAGGAGGAGAAAAATTACCTTGGGTGGCAAACTTGTAAATAATGCTTGACTTGACAGAGCTCGAGTTAAATAATAAAACCAACTCGTAAATAACACCTAACTCGATACCGACTCTAGTTAAAAATAGTACAAACATGTACTAAATATTTAAAATAATTATTTTAATGGGTTATGGATTAAAGTTACTAAACTAATTAATTATTGTACGAAATCGCCATGAGTAATAGAAAAACGGTAACGCAAAAAAGGTTGATAATTAATCGGCACAACAAGCGATTAAATTAAATCAGACAGTTATAAGTAATTAATAAAATAAGATTTTACCTTTACCTTATTAAATTTAATATTAGGTAAATAAAGTGATTATTTTAATAACAAGTAAGTAATGTAGAAAATGGGTTATTAAACTATAGTCGGGTAGCAATCACTAGTGTCGAACCTAAAGAGAATAATGAAAATAAATAAAGTTCAAAACTTTATTGATTCGAATAATAAAAACTAATTGTACTAATAATATTTTCGAATATTACAAATTATTTTAAATAATTTAATCGAATAACATAATTAATTAAATTGCTATAAATAATAGTAGCGATTAAAAATTATAACCATAAACTAAATCATCAAGATCGGGGTTAAGTAATTATCATTGCAAAGGAAAATTAAATAATTTTTTTAGTAATAATTATTTTATCAATTTTTAGGTATTAATTATGAGATTGATAATTAATTTAAAATGTAAAGTATGACTTAAATGATTATATCACGTGAATAATCAATTATCTCACTAGATTTGTTGAGAATTTAATATTTAATATTTTTGAATTGTTACGTGATATGTTGTCAAAATTTTAATAATGATATATATATATATATATATATATATATATATATTAGACGTTTAATGCATGCATTTTGACTCAAATAAATTTATACTTCTGTATAATTTTATATTCTCGTTTAGATTAGGATCATGGTCACAGCTGCAAGTTCGAAATGTCTAGGTCTGTATAATCATTTGAAATGTTGTACTTTCCCTTGTTGGCAGCCCTGGTCAGCCTGAACCAAGATTCGACCACCTTGCGCTGGAATGGCTGCACCTTTAAAATTACTATGTGTGTCCGTATAATTATTTGAAATGTTATATTGTCTATATAATCATTTTATATGTTGTACTTTCCCTTGTTGGCAGCCCTGATCGGTCTGAGCCCAAATTCGACTGCCATGCATTGTAATGCAATCGGGGTCAAGGTATTGACTCAGTCCGACAGGGGGCCGCACCTTTAAAATTACTATATGTGTCCGTATAATTATTTGAAGTGTTGTATTGTCTGTATAATTATTTGAAATGTTGAATTGTCCGTATAATTATTTGAAACGTTGTATTATCCGTATAATTATGTGAAATGTTGTATCTTCCCAAACTGGTATAATTATATAAAATGTTGTATTTTCCCAAACTGGTAACCTTGTCGGCACTAATCGCAGAATGAGCTGGGAGACAATTTCTAATCTTAGAATGAACTGGGAGACCATGATAAATCTCAAAATGAATTGGGAGACCACCTAATCTCAAAATGAGTTGGGAGACAATTTCTAATCTCAGAATGAACTAGGAGACCATGACTAATCTCAAAATTAATTGGGAGACCACCTAATCTAGAAGGAGCTAGGAGACAATTTCTAATCTCAGAATGAATTGGGAGACCATGACTAATCTCAAAATTAATTGAGAGATCACTTAATCTCAGAATGAGCTGGGAGACAATTTCTAATCTCAGAATGAAGTAGGAGACAATTTCTCATCTTAGAATGAACTGGGAGACCATGACTAATCTCAAAATGAATTGGGAGACCACCTAATCTCAGAATGAGCTGGGAGATGACTTTTACTAATCTCGAATAACTTGAGAGATAATTACTAAGGACTTGTGTAATAATAATAATAATAACGAGTGAAATGATAATAGAGATTATATTGATTTGTTTCATTTAATTATGTGGCTTAGTGGCTTTATCACTAACGCGGAATTGCCTCCGCAGGTGAGCAGCATTGGACTAAAGAATAGAAGTGTGGTTGGTGGTTCTTTCACCAACCTAGGTATGATAAATCGATTATAAGAATCGGACTTCCTTATTATTCTCTTGTGTTATAAATGTGTCTATGGGAAACGGTCCGAGAGTGTGGGACGATTATTTTATATTTTAGAGAATATGATTTATTGTTATGATTCATATTATATGTTGTGAGACATATTTGCTGTATTTAATTCATGTTCTGGAATGTTACATCTACATTACCTATATTTTTAAGTAACACCCGGTCCAGTTCGGGCGGGTCATTACAGAACACCAAGAGTGTATGCATAGTGAAGTGCGACAACTCCGTAGTGTGTCCAGTTTGTGGCAAACTATTGGATTACATGATTTGCCACACAACATAAGCCATTGGAGATATCCAGTTGACATACCACACCTTCCATGTGTTCTTGAGGAACAAATACAAAGAGTTGCTCACCTCGAATGCTGTCGAAATATTTTTCGGCACCATCCTCCATGACTTGTTAAAACTCAACAATTTGAGAGGATTTTAACACAAATGTAGAAGTCCCCAACTTGGAGGCAACGTAAAACTTGTTTATCCAATCCATGTTGTAGTAGACCTCCCTCAATGCATATGGGTTCATGGCTTCAAGTTGGTTAGACATGACAGATATCCATCCTTTATTTTGAATATTTCCATGATACCAAGATATGCTTGATTAAATTCCTCAAAGTCAACCATCTCCTCACAAATTGGTTGTGTAAAACCCGTGACTCGAGTTAGGGTTTTACGTTACCGAACCAGTTGGTTCGATCGTTGGTTCGAGTCGAGTCAGTTCATGAACCACGTGCTGAGTCGAGGCCAGCTGTGAGTTATGAGCGATGAGAGTCAGGTGTACCCGAATATATGATGATAACGTCGAGAAGACGGTGAGAAATGAGTTATTAGAATATATGAAAGTATGCAGTATTTTTTTTTCTTTTTATATGTTTGATCGTAGAAATAGTTTTAGGCTGAATAACGCATTAGGACGCGTTGGATTATATTCGGGTAGGTTATTAGTTATAGATCATGCCATTTGGATGTTGTTGTGTTTGTTTTATTTTATGGGATTTTTTTATATTTTTCTAGATTTTTTTAGAATTTATTATGAACTAGTTATTATTTTAACTCGAGTTAGAATCGAGTCAATACTTATTTATGATTTGGCCATTGGAGTATTTCACCTCCTTTCCCGACACTTCCACACCCAAACCCAACCGCCACCTCGTGCTCGTTACCACCACCGCCGTCGCCAATGTCACAGTGCCGCCGATCGACACCACCCAGCTCCGCCGTGCCGTCGCTGTGCCGCCATGACCCACCCCGGCCACCGTCTTGCCGCCACGCACGCCAGAATCGCCCCACAAGCCGCGACACCTCCTTCGTCGATTCACCACCGTCCGGGCCACGCCGCTGCTGCTGTGACTCCGACGACCACCCGCTCGCCGTCGCCGACGTTTCCCCCATCATCCTGACCGCCGTCGAGGCCGGCCGTAGCCCCGATCGGAGCACGCCGCCGCCGTCGACCGATTTCGATGCCTTCGCCAACAGCCAACGCCACCCTGGCTACCCTGTTCGACACTACCATTGGACCAAGCTCGTCGAGCTGGTACCGATAGACCCTCTGATTGCCCCGTCCCGAAACATCGCCGAAAAACCGTCGGAATCCGCCAAAAACTGCTGACAGTCGTCAGAAAACTGCTAGAACTGCCAGAAAATTGGATTCGTAGGAAATTCACCGGATCATCCCCGAACGCACCCTGTCCAATCGGATCGGACTTCGAACGCCGCTAGGTGCCGAATTCGAGTTTCGAGCCACGAAACGGAAACCCTAGCCGTCGCCGATTTTCGACGATGCGAGGTATAATTTATTTTGACTTAATTATTTGAAAGTATTGACTATTAGAATTGCATGCTAGGATTAGTGAATTGTGTGTTATAATAATATATATAAATGTAGATTTGATTAAGGATAAAATATGAAATTTGTTTGATATTAGTTATTTTCCGGGTCGGTAACACTCGTTACTGACGATTTTTCTATCTATATGTAGGTGAGGAATGCGAGCGATGAAAGCTATCGGGACTGCGGAGGAGTAGCACGAAACCGCGCACACATGTACATGCCGCGTGTAAATAAGTAGAATGTTTTTGTCTTGATAATTTGCTTTTTATGAGACGAGCAGATAATTGTGAATGAGTAGGGAGCCTTGGAGTTCAAACTCTGCCTAGATGAAACGAAAGAGATAATGACTGAATGTCATAGTAGATTATTATGTTTTATTGTATTTTGATAAAATATTTATATACCCTTGTTGTGGACAGGTTGGCCCCTATTGCACTTTTAGGGGAGATTCTGTCTGTTTGTCCGTAAATATTAATAAATTTTTATTTAAATTTCTTGCTTGTTGAATGGTTTTGTTTTGCTTGCATATCATCACATGCATGTAGGACTCCGTTAGAACCCAATTGTTCCCATTCATGCTTCTAATGGTTGCATCCCCATCTTAAGATGTTGAGGGCAGATCCAGGTCGGCTTAACCAAACCAGTACATTAGCGAATGGTTCTGAGAAGATCCCCACCGGTTTATGAAGAAGATGCCCCTCCTGCTTTGGTTCAGAGAAGGATGCCATCTAGAAAATTTAAAAAACACAACTACAAACAAGTGACAAGTTAGCAAAAACCAAGTAGTTTAATTTAATTAAACTTCCCATGTCACGAATCTATGTTTTAAAAAAAAAAGAGATTATACACCAAAGACAAAAGTAAGAATTTTGAACTTGTTTAAATACATCATTTGAATTAAAATCTTAAAGTGAGAAAATTTAAACAAGTAAATAACTTTCAATGGAAAATTGGCAAGCATGTAACAAACTAATTCACACATTACCCCAAAATAAAATACAAGTAGGAAATAAATTTATGCACTTCATTGATAAAAAAATAATATCAATCAGACTTTCTAAGATGCAATCACACAACCCATGCACATTGAGAAAAAAATAACTGAAAAAGTGTGAAATAGAGTGGATTAGTTCAAAACAAACATAAAGGAGAGAAGACAAGAGTATACCAACCACAAGCAGAGCACAAAAGAGGTGGGAAGAGAAGTTCAGAGGAGGCTAAGGACGATTATAGATGGAATAAGGTCGGCAATTGGAAATAAAGAAGGATTGGCGCGTCATTCAGTTTGTGAAGAGATTTTGAATGACGTTCTGATTGAAGACCTTGATCGAAACATGTTCGGAATTCTAAGTGCATTCATAACTTAATAAAACAACAAGTGAGAGTCTTGTGTAGTTCCGAAGTCAACAATTAGAAAGAGAACTCATTTCCGATCGTGGTGTAGTTTGGAAACCAATTGTCGTTCTGATCGATTTAAGTTCAGACAAATTCGATTGAAAACATGTTTGTTGGTCACTTAATTGATATAAAATACCATTAATTGATGTTTAAAATGAAAGAGGACTTTTTTGTACGAGAGCAAAGTAAAAATTGATAAAACAAATCAATTTTAAACATAAAAAAATAAGTGAAAATCTTAAAACTTGAAAAATAATTAAATCAAGTCAAATTGATTGGGAGAAGGCCTGTAGCACCTTGATTTCGGTTCACCTAAGAACCGAATCAGAAATGCTACAATCGAGTCGAGTCATGTTTGAAGTTGTTGGACGGTAAGACTCAATCAATAGAATAAATCGAAACAACCTTATTGGCATCATGAGAATAGATATATGATCATAAGTAGATGCCAATTTTGATCTCACTGGAATGTCATGATAAGCTAAGAGACATGCCTTTCCTTTTACCGAGCTAGAGATTTGGATGGCGTAAGAGTGTCTAGATGTTTAGTTAGCTGAGGTTGAGTTGGATGGTGTTAAGGAGTACCTAGAACTTTGGTGATCACATTGCAGTAGTTTCCCGTCTTTCGCATGTCACCAAATCAGTCCTTCCTTAGAACATAGTGTACATCGCAAGACGGAGTTATAAGAGATACACAAGTAGGGAGGTTGGAATATGGAGGTGACACATAAGCAAAGACTTGAGTCCCTTAAACAGATCCATTAGGGTAAGACCAAGGTCTACCTTTGAGAACTTAGACCTTGACATATATCATTGTGGATGGAGGATGTGGATATGCCAGCAGATCCACCTAAACACTTGGAGCACAAATGAGAGTTTGGGGCAGTTGACTTGGATGGACCACTTCCAAGAAATAACAGTTGATGAGGATGATTAGCGAGGTGGATCTACAGTCTTATGGGCACTTCACCTGTAAAGACTGAAAAAAATAATATATTTGACTCGGTCTAGGAAGGATTGAATGTTGGAGAATTTTTATTATTATTTATATTATATTCTCTACCCGGTTAATTATTATATTTTATTATTTACCTGGTTACCCGGTTAAATGAAGTACGGGTGTTGGGGTATTTTCACATACTCTAGCTGTCATTTTCATTTTATATTTTGTGAGGGGGCATCATCTTCACCTTATTCTCTCATTTCCTTCTCCTCTTTCGGAGCCGGCTTCTTCCTTTCTTGGGTATTCTTTCTATCTCCCTATTCTTAATTTTCATGCATGCATATTTCTTTTTATGAATAATAAGTTTGATAATCATGAGAATTAAAGTCTTAAATTAACAAGAAAGAAAAGAAAACCAAATTGGAAACTGAAATCCCGCCATGGCCAACGGGTTTGAGTTTTTGGCAAGGATGGGGACTGTAAACAAGTTGCAAGGCATTCTCTCACAACCCCAATGACCTCTCTGGTTGTTGGGTTGAAGGGATGGCTCACCGTGTCCCTAGTTTCCGAGTGGTGGTAGAATTACACCCGGTTGTGGGCGGAATTTCAAGGATGGGGATAATGGACAACGTTGTGGGGGATTCCAGACATCCATACCAGTTTACCGTCCAAGGCTCATACCGTGCATGCTCACAGTGCTTGACCTTGATGTTGGGTTGTCGTGCAGGGAGAAGGGAAGCGTTCCCGGAGGTGTTGCTGGCCGAACAAAGTTCACCTTGCAGTCCTAGCAGTGCTACTGGCCAGGCGTCACGCGCCTTGGTGCAGAACAGGATTCGCCTTGGATGGTTGCTGAAATGCACGAGCTTTAGGCTTCCAATTGGATTGCTAGGGAAGGGAAGCTGTTAGTATAGGACGTAATCTGGTTTTGGGTGGAAGAAGAAGAAGATGTGGTCTGTTTTTGGTGCAAAGAAGAAGGCAAGAGAAGAAGAGCGTTGGGGAAGAAGAAGATGGCAGTTTTGTAAATTATGGTTGACTTGATACAACTCAAGATAAAAATATTACTAACTCGGAATAAATCTTTAAAAATAATTATTCTAATGGGTTATGGGTTAAAGTTGTTAAACTAATTAATTATCGTACGAAATCACTATAAGTAATAAAAATACGGTAATGATAAACGGTCGATAAGTAATCGGCGTACTATAAGCGATTAAATTAAATCAGAGGATTATAAGTAATTAATAAAATAAAGATTTTACCTTTATCATATTAAATTTAATATTAGGTAAATAAAGTGATTATTTTAATAATGAGTCAATAAGGTAGAAAATGGGTTATTAAATTATAATTGGGTAAAAATCACAAGCATTAAACATAAATAACCTAATGAAAATAAATAAAGTTTAAAACTTTATTAAGTTGAATAATTTAAAATAATTGTATTAGTAATATCTTTGAATTAGGATAATACAAATTATTTTAAATAATTTAATCGAAGGACTTAATTAATTAAAGGTTTAAAACCGTAAACTAAATTATCAAGACAGTGGTTAAGTAATTATCATCTCAAAGAAAAATATGATAATAATAGTAATTAAATATTTATTTATAAGTTAATAATTATTTTATTATTTGATAAGTGTCAATTATGATTTAGATAATTAATTTAAAATGTAAAGTAGGGTTTAAATTATTATTTCACAGGAATAATTTAATATTTATTATTGTCGAATTTTAATAGTGATACGGTTGCATATTCACTTACGAACTATCCAGGTCAATATAATTATTTAAAAGGTTATATTTTCCCTTGTTGGCAGCCCTGGTCGGCCTGAGCCAAGATTTGACCACCATGCACCGAGTGCAGAATTGACTTAGTCTGACACGAGGCCTCACCTTTAAAATTAATATGTGAGAGTCTCGGTCGACTTGAGTATCTCACCACCATGTGCTGGAACTCAACCAGGGTCGAGGCAACCAGAGTCGACTTAATGCCCCCCTGAAAGATTAAACACCTACCCCAATGCCGAAATGGTGACAGAGTGTTGTGGTGCAAGAAGGCCCATTATGCACTTGTGATACTGAGAAGGTGTCTAAAGACCGTGGAAAAAAAATTTTAATATATTTGACTCGGGCAGGGAAGGATCGAACGTTAGAGAATTAATATTTATTATATTATATTCTCTACCCGGTTAAGTCTACCAAGTTAAATATTTTATTCTTAACCCGGTTACCCAGTTAAAGGAATAAAATACGGGTATTGGTGTGTTTCCACATACCCTAGCCGTCATTTCATTTTATAAAGGACATCCTCCACCCTAGCCTTCATTCGCATTCTCTTCTCCTCTTCCTTACCGGCGTGTCTTCTTCCTTGCTTAGGTATTCTTTCTATCTCCCTCTTCTTAATTTTCTTCCATTTATATTTTAAGTTGATAATAAGCTTTATAATCGTGACGATTAAAGTTTAAAATCAACAAGAAAGAAACTAAACAGAAATTAAAATTTAATTTGGCTGACAAGTCCCCTGTTTCAGCGAGATGGGTAAGCACAGGCGAGGTTTTGCCGGGAATCGGTGGCGACGGTTGTTCCGACGTCGGAAGATGATCCTACTCTCTTCGTCGATCAGTGTAGGGTCAATCTCATGTGTGTGGATGCCGGCTTGGGGTGGTAAATGGCCAGAAATAGAGGATGGCAGTGAAAACAGGGGCGACGGCGGTGGGGAAGAAATCCGGCCGTCCTAGATGGCGACGGGTTCCAATATGGCCGGGGAAAGTCAGTAGGTGGTTGAGGGTGACGAGGCGACCACCCAATTGAGGCGGCGACGCTCGCTGGCGGTGGAATCGCCGCATGAGCGAGCAGCAAGGCAGGCAATGCGAGCATCGCCGCGGCTGGAAGACGGCCGGAGTTGGCCGGGGCGACACCGCAATGGCATGGCAGGGCTGGTGGGCGACGATTGATAGGGGCCGGAGGTGGTCGGTGGCGGCAGTGGCTGGAGGGTGCTTGGAGTCGGGAGCAGAGCATGCCAGGGAAGAAGAAGAAGGAAAAAATTACCTTGGTTGGTAAACTTGTAAATAATGCTTGGCTCGACACAGCTTTAGTTAAATAATAATACCAACTCGTAAATAACAACGGGCTCAATACCGACTCGAGATAAAAATTAATATTAACTCGTAATAAATCTTTAAAAATAATTATTTTAATGGGTTATGTGTAAAGTTACTAAACTAACTAATTATTGTATGAAATCGCTACGAGTAATAAAAATACGGTAATGATAAACGGTCAATAATTAATTAGCGTAATTCAAACGATTAAATTAAATAAGAGGGTTATAAGTAATTAATAAAATAACGATTTTACCTTTACCATATTAAATTTAATAATATATAAATAAAGTGATTGTTTTAATAATGAGTCAGTCGTTGTAGAAAATGAGTTGTTAAACTATAGTCGAGTAGCAATCACTCACGTTGAACCTAAAGAGAATAATGAAAATAAATAAAGTTTGAAACTTATTGAGTCGAATAATTTAAAATAATTGTATTAATAATATTTTTCAATAATAAAAATTATTTTAAATAATTTAATTGAACAACTTATTTAATTAAATTGCTGTAAATAATAGTAGCAATTAAAAATTATAACCATCAACTAAATCATCAAGATCGAGGTTAAATAATTATCACCGTAAAAGAAAATTAAATACTTGTTTATTAGTAATAATTATTTTATCAATTGTTAGGTATTAATTGTGATTTAGATAATTAATTTAAAATGTAAAGTAAGACTTAAAAATGATTATATCACGTGAATAATTAATTATCTAACTAGATTTGTTGATAATTTAATATTTAATATTTTTTGAAAATGATATATATATTAGATATTTAGTTGCATGAATTCCTACTCGAATAAAATTATACTTATGTATAATTTTATATTCTCATTCAGATTAGGATCATTGGTCGCAGCTGCGAGTTCGAAATATCCAAGTCCGTATAATCATTTGAAATATTGTACTTTCCCTTGTTGGCAGCCCTGGTCGGGGCCGCACCTTTAAAATTACTATGTGTGTTACTATGTGTGTGCCTATAATTAATTGAAATATTATATTGTCCGTATAATTATTTGAAATGTTGAATTTTCCCAAATTGGTATAATTATAGGAAATTGTGTATTTTTTCCAAACTGGTAGCCTTTGTCAGCACCTAATCTCAGAATGAGCTGGGAGACAACGTTCTAATCTCAGAATGAACTGGGAGAGCATGACTACCCTTAAAATTAATTGGGAGACCACTTAATCTCAAAATGAGCTAGGAGACAAATTTCTAATCTCAAAATAAATTGGGTGACCATGACTAACCTCAAAATGAATTGGGGGACCACCTAATCTCAGAATGAGCTGGGAGACGATTTCTAATCTCAGAATGAACTAGGAGACCATGACTAATCTCAAAATGAATTAGGGGACCACCTAATCTCAGAATGAGTTGGGAGACGTTTTCTAATCTCAGAATAAGCTGGGAGACCATGACTAATCTGGTAGAATGAACTGGGAGACCATGACTAATCTCAAAATAAATTGGGACACTTAATCTCAGAATGAGCTGGGAGACATTTTCTAATCTCAGAATGAGCTGGGAGTCTACTTTTACTAATCTCAGCATGACTTGAGAGACCAATTACTAATCTCAGAATGACCTGAGGGATAATTACTCTTTGCTTGTGTAATAATAATAATAATAACGAGTGAAATGATAATAAGGATTATATTGACTTGTTTCATTTAATTATACGGCTTAGTGGTTTTATTACTAATGCGGAATTGCCTCCATAGGTGAGCAGCTTTGGGACTAAAGAATAGAAGTGTGGTTGGTGGTTCTTTTACCAACCCAGGTATGGTGAATCTATAAAAAAGTTGGACTTCCTTATTATTCTCTTGTGTTATAAATGTGGCTATGGGAAACGGTCAGAGACTGTGGGACGGTTATTTAAAATTTTAGAGAACATGATTTATTGTTATGATTCATATTATATATTG